>CAUYPK010158186.1:0-26994 GCA_963574355.1 Loris lydekkerianus
TTTTCAATTTAGTTTTATTTTTGTTAATATTTGCTTCCAGTGTTTTTTAAAATAGGGTATTTGGGAAACTTCCTTATGGTTTTTTTTTTTTTTTTTTTTTTTTTTGCCTGAAAGTATCTTTATTTTTTCCTTACATTTAAAAGGTAATTTAGCTGGCCATTTGATTTTCTGCTCTAAGTTATTGTCATTCCACAAATTAAACATATACTTCATTGTCTTCTGGTATCTGGTATTATTGCTTCTGATAAGTGGGAGGCCAATCTGATTTTTTTTCCATTGGATGTGATCTACTTTTTCTCTCTGAAATTTTTTAGATTATTTCATTTGACTCTAACCTTCTAAAATGTCACTGTATTGTGACTAGGTGTGAGGTGGTGTGTCAATGTCTCTGTGTGCTTCTTATCTATTCTGCCAGTCACTCTACATTTTTTTAAATTAAATTTTGTAATGATATCTCATAGGATTTTTCCACAGACACAAAATAGAGACACTATTATAATGAATTCTCATGTGTTCATCACTCAGTGTGACAAATATAGATAAATGACCAATTTTCTTTTATTTACACTCCTTTTCTGTGTCACCACTGCAACTACCACATCATCAGTTTAAAGCAAATCCCAAACATCTTGGTTCTTCATTCATAAGTTCAGCATATCTAAATGAAAAGCATTCATCTTCTGAACATACAAATGATACCTCTATCATATCTAAAACTAAACCAATAAGTCCAGGTGTGATGGCATACACCAGTATTCCTAGCACTTCAGGAGGCTGAAGCAGGAGGATGGCTGGCTTGAGGCCAGGAGTTTGAGACTCTATAGTGAGACTTAAAAAAAATTTTTTTTTTAATTAGCTGGTCATTGTGGTATGCATGGGTAGTTCCAGCTACTCAGGAAATTGAGACAGAAGTGTTTCTTGAACCCAGGAGTTTGAGGTTACAGTGAGCTATGATAATGCCATTTCCCTCTAGTCTGAGCAATCGAGCAAAACCCTATCTCTAATAATAATAATATTAATATTAAATTATTTAATATCATTTAATGTCTAGTCTGTGCTCAAAATTTTCAAATATTTTCAGATTTTTTTATTTTTTTCTCCAAAATAGTATACAAACATAATCAAACATTGTATTTGTCTTATATATCTCTTAAATCTTTTATAATTTATAATTATTCTTTCTTCTCTATTAGCCTTTTCAATCTAACTAACATAACTTAGAAGTTTTTGTAAGGTTGAAAAATTATTGGTAATCACTTTTTCAATGATTACTCTTTTACTTATCTTTTTCTCTCTTTTATGGAATTTTATTATATAGATGTTGATGATTCTACTTTGATCCTCCATCTCTCTTAACTTTTCCCTTACTATTTTCTATGCTCTATTCTTTCCTAATTTACTCAGAGAAAACCTTAACATGTTTTTCTGCTTACTAATTTCTTCATCAGTTGTTTTTCCATTGTTATTCACCTCATCCATTATGTTCTTTATTCTAGTTCTTACACATCATAAATCCAGAATTTGTAATGTTCTTTCCTAAACTTCTTATTTCTGTTTTGTGCTGCCCATATTGTCCACTGTTTAAGAGTAATATCTGCATTTTGTTATATTGCTGATTTTCTCTTTTCTATAAAGCTTCACAGTTAATGATCATTTTTACATGGAAGTTGTTTCAAATATCTTGACATTTTTCTCCAGGAGTTTCCATTTTCCTGAGGATAACAGCTGTCTCTGAAGGTCATGTGTGCCCAGGGGCACAACTCTCAAGGAAGAGAGTTTGTGTGATGTGTTTTGGAGGGGATGGTGCTTGACTGTGCCCTCATTCCATGCTGTCCTCCCTGTCAGATGCCTTTCCATCTCTGTCTGCCCTTTCCCAGGCTTTGAAATTCTCTAAGATTTATTTCATTTTTGTTGTGATCACCTCAGCTTTATGGAGTGCTGGCCAGGTACTGATATTTTTCTTCCTCCTAGTGGCCAAGGTTTGCTCAGGGGTATATCTGGGAGAGAGAAGATCCCCCAAATTCTCTTGTAAAATCCTCTACATGTCACCCCTGTGCTGTACCTCTAGGCACTGGCAGGTGGCCGCTTCACTCCTCTTGGAGTGACCCCTTGTGTTCTTCATAGTTAATTTTTCCACCACCTTTCTTTTCCTTTTACGTAACAAATTAATCTACATTAACATAAAATGACCATCTTTGTCTTTTATCTTTGGTCTTAAATCATATATCGCTATGGTTTCAAGTCTTTTTGTTTTATGTACAATTGTTTAACATGTCCTTACTATCCTTTGGATTTTCACACTCTCTGCTTCTTTGTTTTAGGTGTCTTTCTCATAAACTACATATCATTAGCTGATATTTTTCTACTATATAGGAGATAGCTTATCTTTTAATGGGAAGTCATTTAGTATAGCTCTGTAACTGAGATGTTATCACTTTCACCTCCTATGTTGACTTTTATTATCGAACATCATCTCCTTTGCTGATTTCTATTATCTGGTCCTATATTATTTTGTGCTTTTATTTACTAAGCATTTAAAAATATGTTTTCTATTTTCTTCTACATAAACTTTTTTTTTATGTTTTAGAAATTTTACAAGGTCTTTTTATATTCACCAGTAATTTAAAATTTTTTAAAAACATTTTTAGCTGATTTATCTATCTTTTTTCGCTTGTCTTAAATTTAAAAGTGGTGGCTGATTATGCTCTTAATTTCCTGTGTATCTCCACTCTAGCCCTTTGTCTCGGCTAATATAATCTGAAGTTTTAAATTTCAATCATTATTAATAAATTATAATTCTCATGTGACAGATTCTGTACTTATTTTAAATATATATGCATAAACACATATTCCTTTAGTATTTAAATATCTGCTTTACTATTTTGATTTATGCATATGTTTAAATAAATTCTCCCTACCAATTCTGCTATCAGAATGAAATGCAATGCCCCTGTCCAAGGCTAAAATGCTAGGCATCTAGTCCTGTTTTGTTTTCTTTATACCATTTCCTAATTTTCTCTCCAAATTCCTTTTTTTTTTTTTTTTTTTTTGCAGTTTCTGCCCGGGCTGGATTTGAACCCGCCACCTCTGGCATATGGGGCTGGCGCCCTACCCCTTTGAGCCACAGGCACTGCCCCTTTCCTGATTCCTATTTCTTTAAATTATTGCCCGATATCGTCTGCCTCTTTCCACACTATATCCCCATACTTCCCCTGCTTCCTGAACCCTTAACTCTGTTCCCTCCCTATAGATTTTGTCTATATAAGTCAGAAAGATAAGTATTTTCTCCAGAACAACAGAATCAATAGGATGGGTATATAGGTAGAGATTTATTTTGAATAATTGTCTACTGCAATTATTGAAGTTGTCAAGTCCAAAATCTGTAGAGTGGCCCAGTAGACGGAAAACCCCAGAGACTTACTGTTGCAGTTCAAGTTCAAAGGCAGTCTGCTGGTAGGGTGCTTTCTTCTTGTTCTATTTGAGCCTTCAACTGATTGGATGAGGCCAACCTACATGACAGAGGCCATTCTGCTTTACTCAAAAATATAAATCTCATCCAATAACACCCTCACAAAAGCAACAGAACAATGTCCAAATGTCTGGGCAGCACAACCCAACCAGCCTGACATAAAATTAACCATCACAGTGTCTCTAGCTCAGGAACTTTTATGAGAAAGATACATGTCTGATATATTTTTGAAGCCTTGAATAATTGAGAATATTTCTGAATTTTTTTCATCCTTAAAAGATGATTTTCATTAAAAATAATAGCTAGGTCACAACCTTCTTCCCATAAAATTTGGTAATTATTGACTATAGACTTTTAGTGTTTTGTAGAAAAATAAATCTATAACTAGCATGATTTTTATCAAAATTCACACAATTTTTTGCCTTAAAAAAGAATTCCAATATCTGTTTTATAGAATGGATTGAAAGAAGTTTTAAGACCTTTTGGAATAAACTTCTTGAATAAAATGTGTAATGAGGGAAGACATTACAATTCAAATATTAAATGTAAAGCTGTAGCAATTAAATGAGCACTGGATCAAGAACAAGCATATGAACCACAGAAACAGATTTAATATAAAGCTAACATTACAAACAATGGAGACAGAATATAAAGTATTTAGTATGGGGGCTTGGCACCTATAGTTCAAGTGGCTAGGGTGCCACATACATCAGAGCCACTTACATCAGAGCTGGAGGGTTTGAACCCAGCCTGGGCCAGCTGAACGACAATGACAACTGCAACAAAAAATTGCCAGACATTGTAGTGCCTGTAGTCCCACCTACTTGGGAGGCTAAGGCAAGAGAATTACTTAAGCCCAAGAGTTTGAGGTTGCTGTGAGCTGTGATTCCACAGCACTCTATCCGGGGCAACAGCTTGAGGCTTTGTTTCAAAAAAAAGTATTTAGAATGGGGTATTTTGAGAACTTATTTATGGTGCAAGGTAAAATTATTTTATCCTCAAATTCTAAGCAGAAGTATTGATATGATTTATAGTGTTTGAAAAGGTAATTTAATATAAAAATCTAGAAGTAAATATAATCGTGTATAATGTAAATTTGTAATTAAGGTAGCCCAACTGTGACCACTCTGTTTATCAGTCTTGCTATGTATAAAGTGATATTCCAGTAGCAAGGATAATCATGGTAAACACAAAGTTTGTGGTCCCTACATGTCATTAAAATTTCTAAGAATACGACAACAGGGAAAAACCCACATGGGATATGATAATGCTCAGTGGTTAAGAAAAGAGGAGGAGCAGTGACTCATGTGAGTGGTCATGTGAAATAGACTTAAGAAGCAGAAAAAAAATGAGAAATTTTAAATTCTACTTTGAATGAAATTTTGAAAATGCATCTATGAAAGAGAAGAATCTCAACTCAGGACTACTATTTTTTAAATAAATGCTAAAATGGGAATGGCAGACTAAATAATGCAGAAAATTGAGGCAATCAATTTTTAAAAAATGTTAAAATACCTCAGAACTCAAAAGGGAAAAGTAAAAAGATGAATGAAAATGAAAAAAATATATAAGATAGAGAAGATAAGTCCTGGACACCAAGTGTGGCCATGGCACCTGAACACCCAGCAGCCCACAGGCCAGTTCTTGGGACACCTATCACTCTCTTATGCCGAGACGTAACCTGGAACCAACCTGGCTCTTTACATCATCCCTTCTCCTTGATTATCTTTATCTCTTTTGCCTCTCTTTGCAAGCTCCAACCACTAAAGATCTTCAAATCAATTCACTTCACAAGTTGAATCTCATTTAAACTTACTTGCAACCAACCCACTAAAAATATAACGGGAACCCCAGACAAGAAAATAGAGCAGATGGTGAAATGATTAAATACATAAAAAAGGACATTTCCCTAAAATTTGGAAAATCTTCCAATATAAGGGCTGTTAGCAGAGGAGTGTTATGAGGTCAACATGAAGATATTTTATAATATGACTGTTATCCCCTTCCTGCATTCTTCATGAGACAATCACTCAAGAAGGTAGCACGACCTAATTAATGAGCAGTAAAAAGTCTCAGATATGGGAAGGATGTCGTTTCCAAGCCATTGTACCAAACAATTAAACTGTAAAATGTGTCTGTTTAAATATTTGTAGTTGACATGCATGATATGGGGCTTAACAAAATTGTTTAAGTGTTAAAAGTAACATTACTGGTATATCAGTTTTAACAGAGAAATAGAACTAGGGTGTGTGTGTGAGATATGTGTTTGTCTATAAAGAGATTTTAGGAAATCAGTGTGTGTGGTTGTAAGGGCTGGCAAATCTGAAGTCTATGGGGCAGACCAACAGGCTGGAAACTCAGGTAGGATTTGTTGCTGCTGTTTTGAGGCAGAATTCCTTCCTCTCTGGAAATGTCAGTTTTCCCTTTTAAGGCATTCAACCAATTGTATGAGGCCTACCTACATTATTAATGGTTATCGCCTTTGCTTAAAATCAACATCTACAAAATACCTTCCCAACAGCATTTAGATTAGTGTTTAGTTAAATCAGTGAGTTCTCTAGCCTGGCCAAGTTGACATGTAAGATTAATATTGCAACTGACAATAAACCTTTACTGAGTGTTTCCCGAGTGCCCCCACATTGTTCTCAACCCATAACTTAGTTCATATTCACAGACACTCTCTGGGGGAGGGATTAACACCTCCATTTAACAGTTTCTTGGTGAGAACCTGAGACATAGACAGATTTGGAGCTTCCATGGATTCATAAAGATTCTGCATAGTCAGTTTCCCTTTCAATCAGTCACTATGCTCTACTGCCAATGATAACGGAGATTAAACCTACAAAAAAGATATGTGGGAGGGGAGGAAAGGCAAAAGGTATTTGAAAACCTGTTCAGCGTCTTGCAAAAATCTTGATATTGATAGAAATATATATTTTATTTTATTGTTGCAACATTATAAAATAAATATTAACTTCTAATAGAAATAAGTTAGAGTATCCACTAACACACTGGAGGAAAAATAGAGACATTTAATAAATAAAACAGAATGAGAGCAGTAAGACCAAACAGGTTTGTAATCACGTCAGCCAGAGAAGAAACACACATAAATAATACAAATACATGAATTACCAAGTGTATTAATTGAAATGTGAAATATAATTTTAGCTTTCAAGTTGTCAAATATCTTAAAACAGAATATGATTTATTGCAGACAGGATTCTGATTAAACAAGGACTTCTTTTGAGACTGTAAATTGACATATTCTCTAGAAGCCTGTCCCATGTCAACTTACTCAGAGATGCTGATGCTGATGTTCTCTGACCCAACATTTCCATGCCTAAGATTTTTTTTCCCAAAGAAATAAAATGCACATGACATACATATATGTGCACATACACATGCTTATACACATGTGCACATGCATGTGTCTGTATGTATATATGTATCTAAATATGTACGTGCACACATGTCTGCCTATATGTATATACATGAGTGTATGAAGATGTTCAAAGTGTTAAGTGTTCATACATTATTTGTATCAACAGCAGCACTACTCATGTCCACTCATAGGAATAAATAATGCATAACATTAAAATTGTGTTTCTGAAGATTATTTAAAGACAGAAAAATCTATAGCTATATTTTCAGTAAATATGTACTTTGTGAAAATTGTAAAATTTTGTGTATACAGATGCTTTTACAAAGTATAAAGGCAGAATTTTATCTACACAGACAAAAAGTATCAAATGGAAACACATCACACTGTTAATAGTGGTGGTGGAGTTAAGGGTGATTCTTCTTAATGCTTTATTTTTCAAACAGTCCCCTGTGAACACATTCTACTCTAATAATTATTACAAAGTGTTATTTTTAAAAGTGAGTCATCTGGTTCAGTAGCTTCTCTAACAGATGGTGCACCAGTCTGAACACATCTAGTGTGCAGAGGTCTCAACATTCTCCAGATTATCCATCTCATTTTGTGATAGTTATAATGATTAGAAAATGTCCCTTCTATTGAGCCAAAATCTGTCTCCCTGTTAATTCTATCTATTGGTCAGAAATGCATCTTCTCTTCCATATGGCGAGTTCTCAGAGACTTGAAGACAGCTGTCTTGTCAGCTCTGAGCTTTCTCTGGTTAAATCGTCTCACCTCCTTTAACTGTCCCTGGTGTGGACAATGTCTAGTTCATTGGCTTTCAAGTTTCAGAGCTATACATGAGATAACAAAAAACTTGAGTACTAGAGTAATTCTGCTTTGCTATAAAGGAAAACTCCCTGTCTGCCTACAGCCATTTCTCCACATTCTGACTAGTCTTCCTCCTACTCATCATAACCATATCTCAGAGGACACTGGGAGGTGGCAGTGTCTTATTCTGGTCTCATCTCTTTCCTCTAACCCAGCCAGTTCTTAGCTTCCTCCCACTGTCTGAACGAAATGCAGTCCCTTCCTCTGGATCAAGGCTGAACAGCAAGGTGTCAGCTTTGCTCTGCTATTCTCTTTATGCCATTTCTTTAATTTTCTTTCCTAAACTTTCTTTACATTATTAATCAATTTTGTCTTTCTGTTCCCCCACCACATCTTCACGCAAACTCTGATTACTAGATATCTAGAAATTCCTGAAGATAACCTCTGGATAAAACCATTCAATACTTTTATCTTCATTATAGTTAATCTCATTGTAGTACTTCAGAACACTAATTATATTTTAAATAATTTATTATCAAGAAAAAAACAAAGTCAAAAACAGAATACCAAAGGAAAGAGAAAATGTTTGATTATTATATGATACTATGTTATAATATAAAACTTCTAAATTCCGATGGATTCAATAAACCACAAAAAATTACTTCTCTATGTACAAGAATAATTAAGTGTAATTCCAAGATGTTTGTATCCAATAAAGAGAAAAATATTTTTCAAATTCTCAAATGCAGCAAATATGATTCTACTTGCTTTCTAAAAGGTTTACGTCTAGGGATTGCCTATGGATTATTCGGTATTTTCTAGAGAAATAGAACCAACAGAATATTAATACATAGAAAGATTTATTATAAAGAGTCAGCTCCTGTGATTAGGGAGGTTGGCAATTCCAAAGATTGCAGGTTGGGCTGGCAGGCTGGATGCCCCAGAAGAGTTAATGTTGTAGTTCAATTCCAAAGATTATTTGCTTCAGAATTCTCTCTTGCTTGGGGAAGATCAATCTTTTATTTAAGGCTTCAACTGTTTTACTCAAATTCCACCAATTTAAATATAAATGTCATTTAAAAACACCATCACCAAAACATCTATAATAATGTTTGACTAAATATCAGCTCCATGGCCCAGCACAATTGACATATAAAATAACCATCACTGCTTACTTAGTGAAAATAATCTAAATACTTGTAAATGAGTATTAGCTGAACAAACAATAATATCTGGCAGGATATTATATAGCTACTAAAAATCACAAGTAAGGGCAGTGCCTGTGGCTCAAAGGAGTAGGGCGCTGGCCCCATATACTGGAGGTGGTGTGTTCAAACCCAGCCCCGTCCAAAAACTGCAGAAAAAAAAAAAAAAAAATCACGAGTAAATGCTACTGAAAACTTCCTGTGAAATAAGATTTTATGAAGAAAAGTAAAATAGAAATTCATACATACACAAAGATAGCCTATAGCCTGCCCAAAATAAATGTTCATTCCAACAATGAGTGAAAGAAAATTTGAGAACAAATATGGGGGTAATGTGAATGAGGATATGAAATTTCTAAAATTTATAATAATATAATGTGCCTGCAATTATGATCCATCTAACCAATGTCTCAACCATATGTTTATAATTTGTCTTTTGCCATGTAAAATTATTATCAAGAAATTCCTTCAAAACATATTTACAGAATCTAAGATTCAAGTTGAAATCAATAAAATTCCCATATCTAAATTAGTGAGGGATGTTTCTTTCCTTCAAACTTTCTGATTTCTCTTTAAAAGTCAGTGTCAAATCAAAGAGATTAAATGGATTTCTTTGAATATGTTCTTTGTGATAAGGGTCTTAGTGGTCCCAGAGATAAAGAGAACAAGAGAAAGGCCTTCATACAGATGGATTTCTGCTTTTAGAGAAATCCCAAGCCTTATAATTACACAATATTAAAAAAAAATCTTCTGAAGTTTTCCTCTCTCCTTATCTTTCCACCCTTTCATAAATGACAAAGTATCCATTTTTTAATATAAGAAGCAACATAGATTCCAAACAAAATTCATTTGTAAGAATAAAAACTCCATTTTAAGAGAGCAGAGTATTTCCAATTATTTCCCCCTCCACAGGTATGATGATCTGAATATTCGTGTTTCTTCCCTCACCTTCCAAATTCATACAGTGAAATCCTAACCCCCAATGTGATGGTATTAGGAAGTGGAGCTCTGGGAGGTGATTAGGTTATGAGGGTGGGCCTCTCATGAGTGTGATTAGTGTCCTTATAAAAGAGACCCCAGAGAGCTTTCTAGCCTTCATGTGAGGGTGCTGCAAGAAGGCCCTGTATGAACCAGGAAAGAGGCCCTCACCAGACACCACATCAGCACCCACCTGGAGCTGGCACTCCTCAGCCTCCAGAACTGTGAGAAACACGTTTGCTATTTAAGCTACCCATCTGTGGTGTTTTTGCTATAGTAGCTCAAACAAGCTGAGACAACAGGGCTAGAGGCCTGCATGGTGCATGGTAGTAGCAAACCAGATGGCTTAACTGTACTGAACAGACCATGGGGTGAGAACCCAACAGGGAATGTTGGGGCACCCAGGAACTGGCAAGAGCTGGAAGCTGTTACTGTTCTAGGCCTGAAGCAGCACAGGGGTAGGCTGGGGGTTGGGTGATGGCACCAAAGCCTACTGAGAGCTAGCATGGGATGGGGAGCTCAGGCCAAGGCTATCGTCTCTGAAAGACACACCAGTCTGTGCCTAAGGAGAGAGCAAGTGGGGGAGACACACCCTGACTTCTCTCTAGCTCTCCAGTCTTGATGAGGCCTCCTGCTGGTCAATCCCACCAGAAGCCAGTGGACCAGGGAACCTGGATGACACAGTCCGTGAGGCCCATCTCCTGAGTCACAGAGCAGGGCGGAGCAGAGCAGAGCAGGGCTGAGAGAGAATAGAGGTCATCTTAGGTGAGGGTGCAAGTAGGAAATAATCAGCGCAGTATGTTCTTTGCTGAGATGGGGGAAAAGGTGAAAAGTTTCTCCAGGGCTTCACTTGACTTTCACTGGAAAAGGCTAGCTCTTTCCACAACATAATCTAATTTGAGCACCAGCAAGAGCCTTGGATCCTTGACTGTGTGAGGGTCAGCTGGAGTTTAACGAGGTGCTAGGTCACCATCCCTCCCTGCTGAGACCCCTTCAGGCCAGGCTGGTGTGCAGGTGACATTGCATTTGGAAGTCAGGACTGAGCACCTGCCAGGGGAGCAGAGGACTTGCTGCCTGTCACCCAGATGGGGTGCAGCAGGCCTCTGGGATTTGTAATAGGTGACATTTTTCACAAAGGTAAAGCCCCTTTTTTTTAAATATCCAAGAACAACTCTCACATTTTTGATCTTGGCCACCTCCATAAAACAAGAGACAAGCTAGTATCCTATGGGTCAAACACACAGAGAGGATCTATGCTCCTGCTCAGGAATTCCATGTGCATCACAGACAACTTTGGTAACTCAGGGAAGATGCTATTTTCATTTGTGATGTGTAAAACCCCAAAGATGATACACACATTGATATTTAAATGAATTTCTGATCGCTGTGTCTTTATGAGTTTTATTGATAATCCTGGCTCGGCTCAGGCCACCCTCTGAGAGTTGCCTGTTGTCTGACTGTGTCAGACCTGCAGGGGCCACTGTACTCATCTCCCTCTGGGTTGGATACAAGGCTTATTTGCCACAGAGCTTTCCCAGAGAGAACCGTGCCTAAGGGTTATGGAATCCTTGTTAAATGTGAAGTGAGATGCATGAACCCGCTTGCCAGCAGCTCTTTGTCAGGAGAAGCTCTCAGCGTTCACAGCCTGTCCCCAGCTAGTCCCCCCTCTCCTTCTCTGGCAGTTCCTTACTGAGCTGCTTCCAAGTGTTTGCCTTTGATTACAAGAACTGTGGTTAAGAATTTTCTTTGGAATTTATCATCATTCAGGTCTGCAGACAGCACATGTGTCTGTTCACCAACTTTGTGCTCTGATTTCTGCTCAATTCACTTCCACTTACAAGCAACTATTTCCTTTCCCTACCACCTTAAGCTTCATATCAAATATCTGCCCTGATATCTCCTTTCTTCCTTTATTTTCCTTTCACAACATTTATCTAATCTCTTTGTTAAATGATGACAGATTTACCACTGGTGTAGTGGTTCTATATCACCACCATGTGTATTTCCCCACACTTTCTCAGTCTATTTTTATTTATAAAGGAATGTTTCCCTTGTGTTTTCTGTCTACTGAATTGTTTGTGGCCTAAGTCTCTGTCGCATCTCTCGCCCTCTTTTTCTCTCTTTTTGTCTCTCTTAAATTATACTCAGCTCTTCTTGTAGGCTTACAGCTTTCCTGTTGATACCATTTGTCAAACAAACCATGTTACACTACTTTGTTAAGCGCCTGCCACCCCCTGTGTCAGCCATTTCTTCAGCCTTGGCAGGAAGAGACCTTTTGCCCACTGCTCTGATAAAATTTCCTGTAGTTACAGGGCATGGACTATACAGGAAAATTCTAGAAAAAGGTGACTTCTCCAGCCAGGAGTGAAACCCAGACTACATTTAGCTCTGTCTCTAAACAGCAGCTTTAGCTCCTGTCCCTGGCTTTCTCAGGGGGATGGCCAGTTCAGGAGGGCTCTCCTTGGGCAGAGAAGATTCAGGGAGAGAACCCGGGGGCCTGCATGCAGTTTTCAACCTGTCATGAGCACATTATTGAGTCTTTCTGGCTGTTGTTCTTTGACACAGTCCCTAAGTCTTCTAAATTTCTCCTTCACTTTTCCAATCTGTCAATACGAAAACAAGTTTCCTTATAGATTTAAATCTTCAGTCGCCAGAATGCCAACTCATTTAGAGCAGTTCTGGTTTTTCAAAGGCTTAAGCCCACCTGCCTTCCCAGCTCAGTTAGATCTAGTCTAAAGATCTTTTTGTTGTCCAAACAGAGACCTATCTCCTGATAGGTCTTTTTTGTGCATCTGAGAAGAGTATAAACACAAAGGCAGGAAGGCTGTGACCCTGGTTTTTACCATACTGTCTCTGTCTATGTCCAAAAGGACATAGGTTTCAATTTACTGCTCTCCAGTTTGCCAGGTGGAGCCGGTCTCTGCCTGACGATAAGTTTCTGGGTCCCTGGCTTGTACTTCCTACCCCTGGGTTGACTGGCCATGAAGCCTGTTGGCTATCTGAGTTTCAGTAGCCTTCCCTGAGAGTGTCACTGTACCCTTTGTGCATAAGAACACCATGTTCAGTAGAAAAGCAGTGAATCCCTCCCTTACAGGCTGGGAAGATGCCAGCAGGGAGGTACAACAAGTGTCTCACCTGTCACGTGCAACTTCAAAATGGTGCCTGCTCTGATAAGCTCTGTGCATTTCTATAAGAATTCTTTTATAAGATCAAACTTTTACATGTAATCTATTAAGCATGTAGTAAGTTTGAATATGCAGAGTGACAAATCCCAGGGATACAATATTCTTTATTTCCCTCTGTAATTGAACTCCATTCAATTATTTCACCCCGCAGGCCCTCAGTAGGGCTCATATCAGAAAGGCTGATCTTGTGAACTCAAGATAAACTCCAGTCTGAGATTCAGTCTCTGCATGGTGATTCAGTCATTGGAGACATCTTTCTTCAAATTCAGCTCCTCATCTTCCTTTCTCCCTAAGGACGACCCAAGAACTTGTAGTTGAGTAAGGAAAAGGAGTCTAGACCCCATGGTGGATGGGGTGTCTCTTCTGCAGTCCTCCCTTCAGGCTGAATTCCATGAAGTGCTACTTACAGTCTCTGATGAACTGTGTGCAGATACACTGTTTGGGTATTTTTAAAATAGAGTAGTTTTAGGTTCACAGCAAAACTAAGCAGAATGCTCAGAGGGTTCTCACATAACCCTTGCCCCCAGCACACGCACAGCCTCCCCCACTATCAGCACTGGGCATCACCGTACTCCACCTGTTATGATCAGTGAATCTGCACTGATACCTCCATGTCCCCCAAGTGCTTAGGTTAGATTAGGGTTCACTCTTGGCATCATACCTTCTCTGGGTTCTGATGCATGCACAGTGCATGCATCCACCTTTACAGTATCATGCAGAGCAGTTTTGCTGCCATAAAATTCCCCTTTGCTTCACTTATTTATTTCTCCTCCGCACAAACTCCACTTTTTACCATCTCTGTAACTTGAGAGGTCTTTTTACCATTTCTGTAATTTTGCCTCTTTCAGAACTCCATGGAGTTGGAATCACAAAGGATGCAGCCTTTCCAGATTGGCCTCCCTCAGGTAGTCATGTGCGTGAACAGTTCCTGCGTTTCTTCCTGTGGCTCCTGTGGCTTCTGATGGCTCCTTTCTCCTCAGCTGGGTCTGGGTCTGTCACGGCTTATTTGCTCGTCCACCTGCAGCAACATCTTGGCTGCTTATAAGTTTTGGCAGTTGTGAATAAAGCTGCTGTCGACATCTGTGTGAGGGTTTTGTGTAGATATGTTTTCAGTTCCTTTGGGTAAATACCAAGGAGTATGATTGCTAAATTATGTGGTAAGAGTATGTTTAGTTTTCTAAGAAACTATCAAAGTGTTGTTCAAAGTGGAGGTACCAGGTTGCAGTCTCATCAGTCATAAATGGCAGTCCCTGTTGCCCATGTCCTCAGCTTGTGGAGTGAAGAGTGCTCTGGATGTCGGCCACTCTAACAGCCACGTGATGGTATCTCAGTTTTATTTGAATTTGCAGTTTCCAAGGACATATGATGTTGAGCACATTTTTATATGTTTACTTGCCGTCTGCATATCTTCTTTGGTGAGGGGTCTGTTCAGGCTTTTTGCTTATTTTTAATTGATTTGTTCATCTTCCTATTATTGAGTTTTAAGCATACTTTGCATATTTTCAATAATAGTCCTTTATCAGGCTCAGCGCCTGTAGCTCAGTGGCTAGTTCACCAGCCACATACACTGGAGCTGGCGGGTTTGAATCCAGCCTGGGCCTGCCAAACAACAATGACAACTACAACCAAAAAATAGCTAGGCATTATGGCGGGTGCCTGTAGTCCAGCTACTTAGGAGGCTGAGGCAAGAGAATCACCTAAGCCCAAGAGTTTGAGGTTGCTGTGAGCTATGACACCAAGGCACTTTACCGAGGGCAACATAGTGAGACTCTGTCTCATAAAAGAGTCCTTTATCAGATAACATTTTATGCAAATATTTTTTCTCCACCTGTGGCTTTTCTTCTCATTCTCTCGTCTTTTGCAGAGCTGAAATTTTTTCTTTTTTCTTTTAATCTGAATGAAGTTTAGTTTATCAATTCGTTCTTTCATGAATTATGACTTTGGTGTCCTACCTGAAAGGCATCGCTGAATTCGAGACCATCTAGATTCTCTTTCTTTTCTTTGAAATTTTTTAAAAATTTTATTTATTTGTAACTAATGTATAATAAACTACATCCATTTAAAGAATTTAATTTGATGGGATTTGATCCACATATTCACCCATGAAACCACCACCCTGATCACGACACAGAACTTCTTCCCGCTTCCTGTGGCCCTTCACACTCCAGTCCGCTTTCCACTTCCGCTCCTAGGACAGGAATGGGCAGCTTTCCGTACCTGCAGAATAGTCTGCCTTTTATGTAAACAAGCTGATACAGGATGTGCAATTTTGCGTCTGGATTCTTTCCCTCACCAAAATGATTTTGAGAGTGATTCTCCCTATTATAGATATTAGTAATTTGTTTCCTTTTATGGCTGAGCAGGAAACCATGTGCCATGCAGATATGCCAAATGTCATCTTTCCATTCACCTGTTGATGGATATTCAGGTTCATTCACCCGTTGATGGATATTCAGGTTATTTCTAGTTCTCAGCAATTATGAATGAAACTGGTATGAGCACACATGTATGTTGTGGGAACATTTTTTTTTTTTCCTCTTGGGACTATCCTGAGAAGTAAAATGGCCAAGTAGTACAGCAAATGACTAACTTTTAAAGAAACTGTCTGAAGTTTTAAAATGTGGTTTATACCACTTCAGTTTTCCATGAGCAATGTGTAAGAGTTCCAGCTTTTCCAAATATTCTTTAACACGTGATGTTGTTTTATTGTAGACAACTTAGCATCTCATTACAGTTTAATTTTCATTCCATAATCACTAAAGATGTTGGATATTGTTCCACATGTGTACAGGCTATTTATAAACACTCTTTTATGAAGTGACCATTCAACTATTTTTCCCATTTTTAATTGGCTATCTTCTGATTATTGAGGCAAAACATTTTTATAAATGGTCCATATAAGTTTTTGGTCATATGTTAACATGGTGAATATTTCTCCCATTCTTTAGGTTGCTTTTTAAATTTTCTTAATGGTGTCTTTTGACAAAGAGAAGTTTTTAAATTGGTAGTCCAACATATTTTTTCCCTCTACAATTCATGCTTTTGGTTTTTTAAGAAATTTTTGCCTAAACCAAACTCACATAAATATTGCATATTTTCTTTTAGAAGTTTCATAGTTCTAGCATTCACATTTAAGTCTATTTTTTAATGTATTACATAACATATGAAATATTATTGCCATTAATAAATGTCATATTGCATGCATTTTGTAGAATCACTATGATGCATGCTTGTGTATAGTCAGGCCTTTCATATCTGTGGGTGCCACATCTATGAATTCAATCAGCTGAAGATTAAAAATATTTTGAAAAACAATGGAAGGTTGTACTGATCATGGACAGACATTTTCTTGTTATTACTCCCTAAACTATAACAACTATTTACATAGTGTTCATATTGCTTTAATATTCTAAGTAATCTAGAGATGATTTAACATACAGCAGGATGTGTGTAAGCTACGTGCAGGCACTACATTGTTTTGTAAAAGGGACTTGAGTGTTCATGGATTTTGGTATCTGTGGGAGGTCGCGGAACCAATCTTTATGGATAGTAAGAGACAATTGTACCCCATACACATACCTCTTACATATGGTGTAGATAAAAGGTGAAGTTTGCTTTTCCAGTAAGAATATCCAATTGTGTAATCCATATTTATTATTAATAAAAATATTATCTTTTCTCCATTGCAATACTTTGGTGATTTTACACTGGGATTTCCCTTTATGTTACTTTCTAGAACATTTATAGTTTGTATTTAGATTTAAGTCTGTGATCCATTTTGAGTTAATTTTTGTATAGGATGTAAGGTTGGTGTCTAACTTTCTTTAATGTTTTTTGCATGTTGAATGTCCAGGTGTCCCAGCACCATCTGTTGGAAATACTATCTTTTCATTGTTGCATAAAATTTGTTCTTGATCAAAGATAAAGTGCCTATATTTACCTAGGGTCTATCTCTGAGCTCTCTATTTAGTCCCACTGGTCTGTTTGTCTAGAAAATTCATTTTGATGTGTGTGATGTTGCTATGGCCTCTGGCAGCCAGCTGCATACGCAGTGTCTCTTTGCACTAAATCCTGTGGGTGTGAGAGCTGTGATGCAGTTCTGGGTATTCAGGATGGGGGACACCTCTGGCCCAGTGCCCCAAACCCCTCATCCAGTTGTTACTACTCTATTCCTTCAATTTTGTGAGGGATGATGGGCCTCTGCAAGAGGTTTGCAGATGTCACACCAAGAAGCAAGGCACAAATCCCCTCCGTTCTGGGGTTCTCTCTACAACCCCCTGGAATTATTTGCTAAACTCCTCTGTGAGGCCCTATGTCCTTCTCCTGCCACAGTGTTGAATTTTATTTCTTTTTGTGCAGGAGCTAGACCCATGACAGCATGCATTCTCTTTTTAAACTACTATTTTTTTGTAGAAAATGTATGCCTTCCTCCTTTAGAGCTCTTGATCTGTTTAGTTTCAAAGAACCCAATTTCTCTTTCAAAAACAAATAATCAAAACAAAAGACTTATTTCTACAATTGAAAACTTAGGCTGTAAAGACTGTTATTTACAAGCTCAAGAAAACCATTGGGCAGCTCCATTAATATCTGTGGTTAAAGGCTCTATCCTTTTACTCTGAGACCACTTTATCTAGTAAGTTATCTCAGCTCCCTGACTAGTGGGGGGAAAATTCGTAAGGAGGAAAACTCTCAAAATGTTATGGGTACATTAATAGACACACATATAGATTTCAAACAGAACAAACAAATAGATACCCTTACAGATTAAAAGAAATAAAACATTACACACACATGGGTATGTTTCTCACTAAACTAAACTGAGGGAAATTTTATATGTGAAGACAATTTCAGAGTAGAAGGCTCTACGTTTTCTTTTAGCACTGACTAGTAGTATAATTGTAAGTCAGTTCTTAACTTACTTGTCAATTAAGTACAATATTTAGTGAAATATATGTTTAAATACCCAATGGCAATTACTGAATGGTAGGGCCATTGATTTTTCAAATTTTCTTTTCTGTAATTTCCAAAAATTTTAATGGACATGAAATATTTAGTCAGATTTTTCCCTCTAATTTTTTTAAATGTAAAGTACAGAAATTGCTATGAAATTTCATTGTTCTCACCTGTCATATTGGCAAATATCCCATTCTCGTAATTCCCCAAAGCACCTGGAGGAAAGCAAATAAAAGTATGTGAACAAAGGCTGGACAGCCTGCTGCTGCAGGCAGTGCAGGACACACAGCTCCCTATCCCTAAGGCAGGGTGTCCCCTCCTCCTGGCTCTGTGGACACAGATGTCGCTGGCTGCTTCCTTCCCTGCCACCTTACACACGCAGGCAAACCCAGACCTATCAGGCAAACCCAGACACCATTTCACGATGTCTTTTCAATTCTTTGGCCACCACTGCCAATGACAATCTCTTGTTTGCACTTCTTTAACTGTGCCTTCAAGTGAACCTTTGAAACGAGGATTTCTGCTGCCAGCCCTTTGTTTTCCATCCATTTGATGCACACAACCAGAGGTAGTTTGCAAACATCACCTCCTGGGATGTCACCCCATGGCAAAGTAATTCAGTGGCTCCTAGAGAATCAGGAGAACCAGGGTGGCGCCTGTGGTTCAAGGAGTAGGGCGCTGGCCTCATATACTGGGGGTGGCAGGTTCAAACCCAGCCCTAGTCAAAACGGCAAAAAAAAAAAAAAAAAAAAAGAAAGGAAAAAAAGAAAGAAAGATAGAAAGATAGAAAGAAAGAAAAAGAAGAGAATCAGGAGAACCAAATCCAAATTCCTACTTGATAGGAAAGGATGGGGCCTCCCACTGTACCCTTACACGGACACACACACATCACACACACACACACACCACACATCACCGCACACATCACACACACACACCACACACACTCCCATGTGCCCTTGGGCTCAGGCACGCGGGTGGGCACAGACCACCCCGAGCTGCGGTGTGTGCGTCTGCTCCCTCGGATGGCGTCTGCGTGCAGGAGCACACGGCTGCAGTGCGTGTGCTCGGCCTCCCTCCCCAGCGCACCACAGTGTGCACAGCAGAATCCAGAACACAAGCAGCCTCCAGGAAGAGCTTTCTGAATTGACAGAAGTGCTTTCCCAGTTTCCCTGGTTCAGGGCAATGAAGGGAACCCAACACGCTCATTAAAGAGAGGCAGGGCGGGTCCGCAGAGGCCAGCACACGCAGGCCGGGGTGCCAGGTCGGGGTCCTAGGAAAGGTGGAGAGTCAAAGGCCTGGAGACGGCAGGGGAGGGACGAGTCCCCGGGACAGAGGCTGCCACAGGGCCCGTTCCAGGAGCCCAGCCTCACTGTCTTTCCCACACAATGTGACGCCTCTAAAATGTCCTTTGTCAGCAACACTGTATTGGTGTGGCCTACATCTTCAGGAAAACAAACTTAGGCTCCATTTTATAAAATTTCCATAAAATCTCCAAACCATTATCCATAAGACATCCAGATGTTCTAGAAAGCTCCATGGAGAATGTAGGTTTAGGGGTTGTAATGTTTGAAGAGCTTCTGTTGCACCCGCGCCCACCCTCCATGGAGAAGGGTTCCTGACTGGAAGGTCACCTGCTTCTACCTGAAGGACCGTTGCTGGGCAGGGAGAGCTGGGGTGTCCATTTTAGTACCACCAACTACATACAGCTGTGCGACCAACAAAGTTTAACTCCCCTGGGCCTCAGTTTTCTCATCTATGAAATGAGAGTGGAGGTTGGAACTGAATATTCCATGAATTTCCAGACCTCCGGCCTGTAGTTTTGAAATTCTAACATTCTAATGCTTGGATGAGACACGCCTGGGGCCCACCTCTCTGCTAAGCAGCTCTAATTGCCAGGTCAGAATGGCCGCCCCTGGACAAAGGCAGCCCTCACACCCTGAGGGTACTGACCAGGAAGGAGAGGACCTGTGACTCCCGGACACAATGCGCAGCCTGTTCACCCTTGGCTGCCCTTGAGGAAATGAGGTTTTCCTGAGTTTCTCCAGTTTTCCTGCCAAGTTTGATGGACTCTTTAATTACACTGTGTCCCAAACACTGACTTGGTGGCAGAGGAACAATGGGTCGCTCAGATCCTGGTGGTGACAAAGAGGAGATACCTTTCCAGACCCGATTTCATGGTCTATGAGCCTCCCATCCCCAACAATGGCAAATCCAAAGGCCTCTTGCCCAGAAGCGCTGTGCTGACTGCCATGGCTGTCATGCAGAGAGGCCAGAAAGCCGGGCCTGTGAACACTCATCTGGGAGGGCAGATCTCTCAAAACCTTCTGCCTGACTGAGTGCCTTGATTCCCTTGATAAGAGTTCCACAGAAAGGGCTGTGACCTTAGCATGTCCTCAGGTGAGCTGCTATGCTGGACTAGTCTAGCTGCAGGAAGCATTATGACATTCAATGAAAAACAGCTACTGGAAGAATGTAATCTAAATTTAATTTCAGAATGAAACTCACCTCTCAGGCCACATTACCTATATAATCAGAGGACTACCCTTCAGAAAGGGCCATTTCCCTTGGGACATTATACTACATCAGTGATGAAAGGGCCCCCAGGTCACCTACTCCACACACTGCCACCACTTCCCTGCTCTGCAGTCACGCTCCTCCTAAAAAACGATCAGTGGCTGAGGACCGACTGTGAACTCAGCACTCTGAGAAATGCTTTGCACGTGGTATTTCATTGAATCCTCACAGCAATTGTGTTACACAGGACCTGTAATTATCCCAACTTTACAGTAGAGGAAACAGATTTAGGGGGATTGAACAATTTGTTCTGGTCACATAGCAAGGAGGTTGTGTAACCAGAAAGTGGCAGAGCCTGGATTTGAAAGTGGGGAAGGGGTTCTGACTGGAAAGTCACCTGCTTCTGCCTGCAGGACTGTTGCTGGGCAGGGAGAGAACCCCAGTGAAAAGAAGTGACATGATTTCAGTGCTAGGAATGCGTGACACAAACCAGGGATTCTTGTCCCCACTACCCCTCTCTAGAAGCTCAGGAGCCTGACCTTTGAAAGAATTGAGGACCGAAGGTTTAGAATCAGATAAGTGCGAGATATTTAACGCTACCAACTCTGTTACCTTGCATATGTTAACTTTACAACTCAGAGTCTCAGTTCTTCTTTTATTCTATAAAATGGAGATAATGACATCAGCTCATAGCATTAATAATGAGGATTCAGCATTTGAATAAATGAGGAGGCTCATTTAAATAAATAATAATGAGGAGGCTCTCTAGAGCCAGAGGAGCTGGCAATGCTGAGGAACAGCCGGGGCTGAGTGCCTCAGCTGCTCAGGGAGGGAGTGGTGCTTCAGGAAGGAGGTGTCTCTGTAAGCCAAGGAGGGCTGCTGCTACACGGGGCTCTCAGAGGAAGAACCCAAGCACATACCAGGTTAGCAAACTGGGGGGCACAGTGATCTTAGCAAGAATAGGTTTTTCTCGTTGGCTCTCCCTCCTTCCTTCTTTCCTTCTCCTCCTCCCCTTTCTCTCTCTCTCTCTTTCCCCCACCCCACCCCCACTTTCTTTCTCTCTTTCCTGTCTCTTTTATCATGGAGGCAGAAAAACCTCTTTGAGTAGGTTCAGGAGCAGTTGAGAGATGAGGAGGGAGTGATAATCTGTCTTTGAAAAGATAAAGACAAGATAGTAACCAAGGAGGAAATGAAGACTGGGGTGGGTGTGCATTTGCTTTGTAAAAATGGGGAAACTCAATCATGTTTAGATGCTGATTAGAAAGATACAAGTTTCCTGGGGAGGTGGGAAGAGATGTGAATCAGAGCAAGGTGAAAAGAGGTCAGCCTTTCATAGAAGAAGAGACTTTTCCTCAAAATGCAACATACGGAAAAGAACCTAAACGCCCTCTCCCCAGGAGTGCTCACTGATGAGGGAGTTGAAATGTCTTGTGGTTCTATTCCAATGTCAAAGGGACCTGCTCCTCACAAGAGTGAATCAAATGTAGCCTGGGCCATGAACACAGACTCTCTCGGCCTAAATATCAGAGAGAGGCGACATGGTGCTATGAAAAAATAGGACGATGGGAGCCATAGGTTTGGGTCTTACTCTGCCATTTACTCGCCATGTCATTCATTTTGGACCCATCACCTTCCCATCTGTTTGCACCTCAGTTTCTCCTGCAGCGTGAGAACAATAATAATCCCTACTCTTTAGGTTACTGTGAAGATTAGCTGTGATGCATGCAATGCTCCTCACATACCGTGGGCACCCAGTACTAACGTCAGGCTTCATTTTAGAAAATTTAGTCTTTCACAGCATCAATATTTGATCCTCAGCATGAAAAATTAGGAACAATGCACAACCAATGACAACACAGTGTGTTGTTCCTAATTTTTCATGCTGAGAGTCAAATATTGTGCCTGAGCGCCCAGTACGGTGGCCGAGAATTTCTGAGTTAAACAGTAGTCTAGTGACTCCACTTTGACAGCTCTTCCCAGTTTGTTTCCACATTTTGATCCATGTGTAAAATGGACATTTGCTGAAACCGAGGATGCCCTGTGATCACAGAGAAGTCTTTTAGCGGGACATTGGACTAAATGGGTTGAACAAAGCCTGGTGTCCCTGCTTCAGTAAGAAGTGGTTCTCAGTGTTTGGGGAAATAATTATATTCTGTTCACTTCTCTGCAGTTTGGTTACCACTGAGAAACCTGATATAGGAATTGGGAAGTTAGAGATAAAATGGTCAGTTTTCTGAGGGTGGCATCAGATTGGAGAACCGGGTGCTGCTTTTGCCTTACCATTGAGCTTGAAGACGCCCTCCCAGAGCTTCAGAGTTCCCTCTACACCCCACCACCTCTTCTCAGGGACAGCACTGCCCTGATAAGCTCTTGTGACAGAGAGGCAGAGGCTCACCGTGTCCTGCAGATGGTCTGATCCACACTGTGCAGTGCGCTCACGCTGGGCTCTACCCCCTGCACTAGTCCAACAAAGAATGCTTCTCGGGGAGCAAGGGAAAGAAGGGGGTAGAAAGGAGAATGTAAGTAAGTGTTCCTTCAAACTGCTTTATCGCAGAGGCCAACTCTTGCTTGGAAACATGAAAATGGAGAATAAGTAAGATACAGAGTGACCAAATGTCTTGCTGTAGGGGACTATAAATGGGTGTGGTCTAGGTGGTAAATGATTCTGAATGAAAAGTGTCATAATGCAAAACAGCAGCCAGAGCACTGAAGTGTGCTGTGGGTATGTGTAGAGATACCTTGATAGACAGGTATACCGTATTCGTTAATAATGACTAAGTACTTTCCCGCTGTTTTAAGTTTTTAGCCATTCATCAATGACGCTAAAAATTCCTGTTTTGCAATTGAGGAAATCTAGGAAGGAGCAGAGAGAGGAAGAGTTAGGACTCTAGTCTGGGTCTCCTAATACCCAGGCCGTGATCTTCTGCAAGAGAAGTAAATCACATGAGCAAAACTACAATTATGGACACGGCTAAGCCCTCTCAGACGACTACCACCTTAGGTAGCCCTAAGCCAGCAACCCACGGGGCAGGCACAGCTGTCAGTCAGCAGAGGTTTGAGCGAAGAAGTTTGAAGACCCTCACCCTGGAGAGAAAAGAGCATATTATCAATATCATCTGCATATTCTTAACAGGGGCAGTCTTGGAGAAATTAAGCATAAAGGAGTAGCATGCTTCTCAGAGCTAATTTATAACCCATTCAAGGAAAAAAGCTCTTAGAGAAAATGAGGATGAAAGTTCATGTTCATTAGAATTTTTTACAGGACAACAAATGTGCTATTTGCTTTGCACAGATTTTGCCATTTAATCCTTATGGCGCCTTCAGAGTGAGGTGGCAGGATTATCCACATTCTTAGAGATGAGGAGCCAAGGCTCAGTCCACTTTCTCCCACCTGTGCACCTGCTGGTCTGGAACACTCCTCCCCAGATGGTCACATGGCTCATCTTCCATACGCTTCAGGTATGTGCTCAAACGTCACTTTCTCAGAGAGGGCCTCTTGTCATCCAAACTGAAAGAACATCACAAGTTACTCCCCGACCCCTAACTCGACTTGGTTTCTTTCAATGACTTTGATCGTAACTTCAGATTATATCACATGCTTATTTGTTTACTGCCTGTCACTCCTACTAAAATGTAAACTCCACAAGGGCAAAGAATTCACCCAATGAACCACCATCTCCCCTGCCTTACAGCAGAGCTAGTGCATCACAGGTGCTGAATAAACATTTGCCTGATGTGTGCCTCGCAGCAAGCAGTAGGTCATAGGCACAGGCCAGCATCCTGCCCGCAGCACCTGCACTGCTGACCTCTGCCACACACAGCCCTTTCCATTGGTACAAGCTCCCCTGAGGAAGTTCCTCTGCTTCCAAGGGTCTGTGCCTACAAGTCAGTGAATGAAATCAGGGATACTTTCAGCACCAGGCAAATCAGTTTCCACTGCAAGTCTTTGGGCTGATTAATATAAAGCCAGAGAACTGAGGATCATCAGAAGCTCTCCTGGAGATTAAATCCTGTCTATTGTTGTTGCTTTGAATATTTCTTCTTTCTTTCACTTCTCCCTGTTTTTTAGTTTTCTTTTTCAGGAATTCTTATTGAGCATATATTGAATCTTTTGCATCTGACTTTCATATAACTTTTGTTGGCATAGTTTTTATCTCCTTGTCCCTTTGAGCCACATACTGGGGACTTTATTTGGTTTACACATCACCTTACTAATACATTGACTGCCACACTAGAAAATAAATTTCCTTGGGGCCACAGTGTTTTATTACAAAAATAGGCAAACATTCAAGGTGATGTATGTAATGGTGGGTCTCAGCAACTGAGCCCAGTCCAGCACGCCTGGCACACGTGGGCAGACAGGCTGGAGCAGGGGGACAAAAGATGGGGGGACATGCAGACTGACAGCAAAAACAATGAGCACAAGTTTCACAGGTTTGTGAGGCTCCAGGCTCAAAACTAGCATGAGTTAAATATGACTCGCATAGCAGTTAATGTGTTTAATGTGGTCTTTGGCTCCTTTCTGCTATTTTTCAAAAGCATTGAGTTTTGTAATTGGCTTTCTATAGATGCGATATCTCCTAGAATCTCTTGGAGAATATTGACATCAATTCTGGAGCCTCTTGACAATTTCCCTGAGTGGCAGTTGCTCCCTTTGTCAAGATTGTCAACCCCTTTACAAGGTACTCATTTACTCCCAGCGTTTGGTCATTCTTGGGTGTGTACCTGCCTCTGAATTGGTCATAAGCACCAGTTCTGTCTCTGACAGTCTACCAAGCGTTGGCAGGTTGGGATGGATCATGTGACCTGCAGGCGTGCCACTAGTCACCCCTACCGGGGGTGCCAGGCCCACCAGCACTGCACGCTCCTCAGCCCTAGGACCTGCACCCCCTGCTGCCTCTCCCTCCTCTATCTACACTTTGGCACAGAGGGCTTCCCTGCATCTGCCACGTGCTCCCAACTGTTCCCTGAAGGCAGCCTGTGGGCCACAACTGCTTTCTCCCACAGGCAGCATCCACCTCAAACGCAGAGCTCCTCAAGACCCAGTGTACCAGGGGCAGTGGTGTCTCTGCTCTGCACCCTTCTCCCACCTGCTCTTTCTGTCAGACATGCTGACCAGTAACTGGCCCACCAGGATGATGGCTTGTCACCGCCTGGTCCGTGCTCTTTGCCCTGACTTGTAAGATCTGCTTAGCGTTTGGCTGTTTCCTAGATTTAAAAAGAAATCCCAAGTGCTGAACATGGAAAAAACAAACAAAAAATTCTCTCCCTCAATAATTTGAAAAATAAGTAATATTAATTTAATTATCTATAATATAGTCCCATTTAAGGGTCTGAGATATCTGCGTTGCTCAATGCCAAATCCTGGGCTCCCTGAGATGAGGGGACGTTTACTCAGTGGCCTACACAGCCTCAATGCAAGCAGTGTGTAAAGTCCTCTGCTGTCTGTGCAGCCACTGAACATCTGAGCAGCCCTTGGAGTCTGAGGGAGAGCACCTCACAGCAGCCCAGGCTTTGGGTAATGCTTCTGTCCATGCTCCTATAGGACTCGCTGCCGCGAAACCCATCTGACAATAGGCAGAAGGTCATCTTATGAAGTCTTTCCTGTTTTCCTCTCCAGTAATAAGCCTGCAGAGGGCGAGAGGCATATTATACTCATCCGAGTATCTGTATGGTCCTTCGCACTAGAAATGCCATAACACATATATTCTCCAGATGTGAGTTGATGTTACTTTCTGAAATTTAAATGATTCGTGAGTCATATTGCAAAGTTATTTACCAGACTTTAATTGATTCAATAAGTTATCTACATTCAGTAGGTTGATTATAAACCAAGAGGTATAGTTTTGAATTTTTGTTAGAGTTTTAAAATATTTCCTGTATTGCCTGTCAATAAAAGACTTACGTATGCCCTTTACTAAGGTAAGAAACCAATTCATTAACATACAACGTAGCAAGTAATGACCAAGACTCCCAGTCACTGAAAACCAATATTAACAATTTATGACTGCACAGGAAGCAAGAAGAAATGCTCTGGTAGCACCAAAAATCACAAATAGTCTCTGAAAGTAAAATAAAAAGATGTAATCATTTGCATTCTAACAGAAGAAGCAAATATAGGGTTAGTATTTAGATAATAGCAACAAAAGATAGAGGGTAAAGATCTAAAACTATAATATTAGATAATAAATGGCTTTTTAAAAATTTTTTATTGTTAAATCATAGCTGTGTACATTAGTGCAATCACCTGTACCCATTCTAAGATGCATCACAGATGTGGCCCGACCCATTACCCTCCCTCCAGCAAAACCTCCCCCCTCCCTTCCCTTTCCTTGGCCCTTTCCCCATAGTCTTGTGCTATAGTTGGGTTATAGCCTTCATGTGAAAGCTGTAATTTAGCTTCATAGTAGGGCTGAGTAGATTGGATACTTTTTCTTCCATTCCTGAGATACTTTGCTAAGAAGAATATGTTCCAGCTCCATCCATGTAAACATGAAA
>CAUYPK010158187.1:0-10672 GCA_963574355.1 Loris lydekkerianus
CTTCCAATAATCCCTCTGACGTCCTCCAAACTTGCGGTCTCGAGTCCAAAGTCTCTACCACCTTAGCTCTGCAGGCAGGGAGTTCAGGCTTCGGTTCAGTCTCACCTAAGGCCCTAAAAGCTGAACTATTGCCACCAAGGCCCACTGAACCCAGGGGACAACTGCATCACAATTGTGCAATTGCAAGGGGCTATATGACCCCAGCCTCTATCTACCTGTGGTACACGAGTGAGAGAATCTGAAGTACATGTGTGGCCATCTGCTTGAATCCTTTAGGGTTTGAGAGACCCCCCAAATTTCATCCCTTTTTCCTACTGAGTCGCAAACTATCTGAGAGGTAGCAAAAAGGAGAGAGAGGGGAGATCAAAATATTAGCTTTATTCTGTTAAAAGCTGGAGTCAGAGTGTGGCTTAGATGTGTGAACAATAAAGGGATCTCTAAAACTGAGCCCTAGATTTGGCTTACCCACATGGCCTCGAACTGCTCTAAACACCAGCCCCTTATCCCAACCCATGCAGACCCTGTGCACCTCGGCTTGGAGGAGCCAGCAGTGTCCTGGTCTCTGCAGATGGGACAACTCCAGGGAGACCCAACAAGGAGCCGAAACTTCCATCCCGTAATACCCCAGTGAGAGAAGTCTCCCCCTTGAGAGGAGGGGGCAGGAGGGACCTGGCCTGTGGCCCTGATTGGGGTGCTGCTCCTCGGAGGAGATGCTGCAGCAGGACTGAGGGCTCCCCTGAAGGCCCCGGGCTCCTGCTCTCCACTCCCCAGTTTTACCCCCAGGAGGGCAGCCAGGTGGTCCATCCTCACACCATTCTAGTACCTTGCGCTGCCTCCTGCCCTTGACTTCTCTAGTGCCAGAAGCCAATGACCTTAGTCATTTCAGGGCCTCAGCTTTGGTCCCCACAGGTCCCTCCCAGCTTGGAGAATCCCCCCCACTTCTCAAGTCTGACTGAAGCTGCTCCTGGTGAAGCTTATGAAGCCTGTCACCTTGCTGTGTCCCCTTCCTGGTGGTCCTTCCTTCCTCAGTGACTGCCTTTCCTGTTTCTGAGTTTTCCAGGCTCCAGGAACTTGAGATATTTCCTTGACTGCAGAAATGTTCCCTGTTGCTACTGCTCCTTATGGCCGTGTAAAATACTCCAGGCCTTGCATTTATTTCCTTTCAATTAGTCTAGCAATATTTTTAGAGGTTCACCATGCTGCTTAATTTAATCCTGTCCTTTTTCCAATCTCAGTGGTCCTGACTTTGTTGTCTAGATCAAAGAAACTTCTTTTACAAAGACCTATAGATTCTTCATAAACTGCCATTGTTTTGTAGAGCATGGTGCATGTTCAGCTTTCTCAAATCCCATCTGACATGAGTGTCCCCTTCCCTGCTGCCATGAGCAGCACCAGCATGGGAGTGTCCACCTGGGAAAGCCAACCTATGTGGATTTCCCCACCTAGGCTGCAGCCCATTGGCCTGGAATTCCAGGTGCTGATCTTAGCAGACCCTAAGCCCACCCAGGATAAAACCGGCACATTTATGTCAGTGCTGGTTCAGCTGTGGTCTGGGTCTGCCTGCTGCCTAGGGGCAGAGAGAAGAGAGAGGGAGGATGCCACAGCAGGCTGGTCTAGTTCATGCCAGGCCTTGCTGGGGCTCCCACGCTATGTGGAGGCTGGGAGCAGAGGACAGCTGTGCCCAGCAGAGGTTCAGCTTACCAGCTCCTGTGCTCCACAAAGATAGGGGATTGGGGGGGGGGTGGAAAGGGAGAGAGACACACACACCCCCAAGGGTGTTTAGCATCTGATAGGACAAATGCCCCTGCTCATTAGAAAAGATGTCTCCATTAATGTCCTGGAATCTGTCCCAACCAGACTGGCTGCCACTTTCTCCGTTGGGAAAAGAATCAGAATCTAGGAAAGGGATCCGGGCACAGACATAACTCTAAGGCCAAAGTCACACCCAGCCAGAGTCACCCTGTCCTTTCATTACTAGATCATCTGGATTCCAGTCTCCAGCTTCTTCCAGTGAGCTTTCGTCCTCTCAAGCTTCCAGTGACTTCTTTGAAGCTCAGGTGTCCCTTCTTCACCCCTGGCTATTCAAAAAAAGTCTCCTATTAAGATACTTTAAACCCTTTTA
Source organism: Loris lydekkerianus (assembly GCA_963574355.1). Lineage (NCBI taxonomy): Eukaryota > Metazoa > Chordata > Mammalia > Primates > Lorisidae > Loris > Loris lydekkerianus. The sequence goes on from CAUYPK010158187.1 coordinate 2,123, forward strand.
TATAAAATGTTAACCATTGTCATTAATTGGACTCTAGCCTCCTGCTCCAGAACATTCTTCTCCATAACAGTGTATAACAGTGAGCATTCTGGACCTTTCCAGTCCTGTGTCCCATGGTCCCAAGAGAAGATTTGAAGTTTCTGGCTTTCCCCCCAACCTCTACCCCACCTTCTCTGCACCCCCACCCTCTGGCTAACTCAGCAAGGGGAAGAGGCAAACATGGAGTTTACCTCTCACTCCCAGTAAACTGTGCTGCTCTTTTGCTGGTGGAAGCAGCTAAGGATGGTTTCAAGTGGATTTTTTTCACTGTCCCTTGCACAAACTCGTGAGCTCCTGGGAGCTGGCCCTGCTCATCCTGGACTTGTCCTTTCTCGTCCTTTAGGTCTTGCTCAGGGCCTTTTCCCATCCCTCAGCCACATTTCAGGGAAGCTGAGATCCCCCTGGAGTGAAGGAGGAGGGACACAGTGTCCACAGCGTAATGAACTCAGATAAGCACTTTCACTTCCCTTTTCTCTACTGAGGCGGAGCCCTCTGTGGATAAGCTGGACTGCTTGGAACCCAGCAGTGACAGTGGACTCAGCCCAGGCAGACTGGAGGGATCAGGACCCCCTGGCTCTGAGGATGGCAGGTGGGGGCCATGACCTGAGCACCAGGTGAGTCTTTATCTCCCTCCTCGTCTCTGGCAATATTGCTGCCTTCATGCCTCTAGTCCAGTTCATGTCTGAAGCTGTACTTGAGTTTAGTCCTGCTTTGCAAGGACACAGGTATGTACTACAAAGAAAACAAAGAGGAGGTAATAAGGCAGTTGGGCTTTTTTTTAACTGCAGCAGGATGGCTGTCAGTGTGAGTCCAGCTTCCCATAATATATGTGACTTCCTGATTATGCAGCTGCCACTCTGCTGGCCCGGGCTCTCTGAACACAGGAGTCCTTTGAGGAAGGCAGGGATTTGTTGCTTCCCCATCACCTCTTATGTCTCTCTCTCTGCTTTCTTCTCCCTTCACACAGGCCATGTCATAGGAGGTAGTTCAGAACATTGACGTGCCGGGTAAACACCTGGCTTACTTTAAACATTGGATGCTGTCCTGGCAAGGGAGGTTCCTGTGGTCCTTGGGTTGTTCTCCTCACTGGCTTGGGGTCTGAGTTCATCCTCCATTGACTTTGATCAAAATAGGAAAAAGGATGAGAAAGGCCTACGATTGCAAAAGACTAGTGCAGGCTGAATAGTTTTATTTTTACTTTAATTTCCTGTTTCAGGATGAGGGATATCTCTTAAAAGAAAAAAATCCATTTCTGTAGAAATGGATTAAGAAATAACACTACTTAATTTTTTTTGAGACAAAGTCTCACTATGTCACCCCTGGTAGAGTGCTGTGCTGTCACAGCTCACAGCAACCTGAAACTCTTGGGCTTAAGTGATTCTCTTGCATTAGCTTCTCAAGTAGCTGGGACTACAGCTATTTTTTTTTTTGTTGTTGTTGTAGTCGTCATTGTTGTTTGGCAGCCCTGGGCCAGGTTCAAACCCGCCAGTCCTGGTGTATGTGGCTGGCGTCCTAGCTGCTGAGCTATTTAACACAAATGAAATACATTATATGTGCTGTTCATAAAGCTTCAAACAATGTAGAAGCATAAAAGGGAAAGATCCTCTTCACTACTCACCCCTGCCCAGTAGCTTCCTTTCCTGGCAGGTGGAGAATCAGAGTTTAGTCTTCCACATCTTTTTCTATGCATTGCTTATATATGAATTTGCATAAATATAAACTTTTCTGTTCTCATCTTGTAGTAAATGAGATTATATTGCAATACTGTTCTGCGTATTCACTTACCTTAGTTGTGGAAATCTTAGAGATCTTTTCATCTTAAGCTTACAGACCTACCTCATTCTTTTAAACAGCCACAAGCTATTCTATACAATTGATATACCATAATTTTGTAACCCTTTCCCCGTTGAGGGATATTTAGGTTTTTTTCAGTTACTCACTTTTACCAACAAGCTGTAGTAACAATGATTATATATTTCTTTTTATTTTTTTCACATAGACAAGTATTAGACTTGTGTCAGAACCTAAAAATGTGAAATTATTGAGAAAGAGAGTGCTAATATTTACTTGTTCATATGTCCTGCCAAGTTGCCTTTCTAACTGGCTGAGTCAATGCATTTTTCTACTAATCCCAAACAAGACAGATGAAACTTTTCCTCACATCCAGCCAAACTTTGAAAACTGATGAATAAAGAATTGCATCTTGTTTTGACTTGTATTTTCCTGATTATGTAGGAAGTTGAACAGTTTTTCATGTTTGTTGGCCATTTAAATTACCTTTGTAATAAATCACTTGTTCATTTTTGCCAATGTTGTTTAGTTGAAGTGTTTATCCTTTCTTTTATGAGTGAGTTTGCTAAATATTCCAGTAAGTATAAACATACTTGTCTTTTACCTTTGTGTGTGATGACTTTTATCTTGTGAAGGCTTAATATTTTATGTATAGACCTATCATGATGTTGATTTTATAAGATAGATGCACCCTCATTGTTATAAATAAAGTGATGGGGAAAGTTGACAAATTCCATGAGCACTGCCAGTTTTTAAGGTAGCTCTTGTGTCTTACTTCAGGAGACGTTTCTGTTCTAATATCTCTGAAAACTTTTTCTTTTTCAATTTTTAGGCCGAATTGTTTTTATATTGGTGCAGCTTTAGCCTTCACAGCCCTTCTCTGCTGCCTGGCACTTTCTTCTTCTCAGTTTTACACTTTGTGTTTATAATGGTTGTCTTGAACTTTTACCTCATGACAATTATTTAATTTTTAGTAGCTTTCAGGTCTTGTAATTTCTGGTTCATGAAAAATTTGATGGTGTTTCTTTTTAAGGGGGATCTTAATTTGCTTTTACATCTCTGCAGTCTCCAGTGTAACCCATCTTTTGTTAAAATATCATCCCATTTTCACATTCTTTCACTTTTATTTAGGTTTTTGTATGGTGTTGAGCACAGTGGGGACATTCTCCTTATCTTCGTCAGATTATACCCTTTGTTCCTTTGTTTTTTCCTGTGCCTGCCCTTCACAGCACCTCTCACTCTGCTTCACCCCCAACTTCCCACTTGCTTAGGCAGAATCTGAGTGAAATTTTATTTTTCACATTTCCTGCCTTATCTGAGATCAGACCATTTCCCATCGGAGCTACAGCTTAAAGGCTCTGTTTTGATTCCTTGCAGTTTTTCTGAGGACACAACTAATTGGTTAAACCAGTGGTTCTCAACCTTCCTAATGCCACAACCTTTAATACAGCTCCTCATGTTGTGGTTACCCCCAACCATAAAACTATTTTCATTGCGTAGCAATGCAGCAGTAGGAAGGTTGAGAACCACTGGGTTAAACCATCCTTTTCCCTGATGATTTTCAGTGCTACCATTTTTCATTAACCAAGTGATCACATTCTTTCTATGTTTTCTCTTGTCTGCCATTGGCCTGTGGTCAGTTTTGCTTAGGCCAGCACAGCACTGTCCTATGTGGGCAGTTTCCCAATGATTTCTGATATATGGGAGAGTAAATCTTCTCCTCTTCCTCCAAAGTGTCTTGGGCCTTTGTATTCTCAAATCAGCTTGTCAAAATCTTATTGGGATTTTGCATGTGAGTGCATTGAGTCTATGGGTCAATTTGAAGATAATGGACATCTTTATAACATTATGTCTTCCATCTCATGTTTTTGGAAACATAAGATGTTATATGGTATATGGAAATTACTAATTTTAAAAATTTTTAAATAAACTTTCTATTTTTCTCTTTGAAGGTTTTATTCTCCTGGTTTCTTCATAGACATTATTGGTATCTTTATGTTGTTATAAACTACAATGGTTCTCCCTGATTCATGATTTTTTTTATGGCTTCAATTACCAGTGGTAAAGCAAGATCCAAAAATATTCAATGGAGAATTCCACAAATAAAGAATTTAGAAGTTATAAATTGCATGCCATTCTGAGTAGTATGATGAAATCTCACTCAGTTCCACTCAGTCCTTCCTAGAACGTGACCTCTACCTTTGTCCAGCACCTGTATGCTCTAGATGCCAACTGCCCACCTGTTAGGCACTTAGAACCTGTCTCAGTTATCAGATCAACTACTGTGGTATTGCAGTGCTTGTGCTTAGAGAACCCTTATTTTCATTTTACTTAATAATGGGCTCAATTGGGAGTATGGTGATGTTGATGGCTCGGATACGCCATAGAGAAGCCATAAATTGTTTCCTTTAAGTGAAAATGTGAAAGTTTTAGATGATTAGGAAAGGAAAGAAAATTGTATGCTGAGGTTGCCTAACTTCTACAGATCAGTAAGGGAGAGAGAGAGACAGACAGACAGAGAGAAACTGACATAGGAATGTGACTCTTAATGCTGGTAGCCACTTGAAGTCCAAATGTGTCCTTGCTTAGCACAAGAAAGAATTCAGGAGCTATGGATAGTATAAAGTGAAAGCGAAATTTATTCAGAAACTATACAAAGTCTACTTCACAGAGTAAAGGCTAGTTCTACCTTTAGAATAGAAGTGCCCCCCTGGTTCCTGTTGCCTTTCTGTTTAATCAAGGTCTTAATTATGAACAAACAAGGGGAAGACTAATCTTGGAAGGGACGGTGTTTCACCATCTTTAACTGGTTGAAACTTTCCACCCCTTCACCCTATTTTGCTCAGGCTAATGTGAAACTCTGTTTTGAAACTTCCTGACTCAGTTAGGCAATGTTGCAGCAGTGCAAAAAGCAATGCCCACCAGTTCCTTCTCTCAAGACCACATTCACATGGTAGGGCTATTACACTACATCCTCTCATGTGTGAGTTTGTGTGACTCCTGTTCTGACCCATGGTTCTATTTTTTATTTGTTTCCATACTGAAATGTTTTAGTTACTAGAATTTTACAGGTAATGTTCTGTAGCCTATCTTGCTGGGATTCAATTGACAGACACTTAATGAAAAGATAAATTAAGGGACAATTTATATTTTAAACGATTCTGAATGATCACAGCTAACAAACATATATATATATATCTTCATTTATTCAAGTATTCCAGTATTTGAAGTTCTATAGTAATGTTTAATGGGTCTTGTGGTATTCTCATTGGGTCAACTTAGTGCTAGGCATTTTAAAATTTAAGTTTAAGTGGGAACTGACTTTTACATTTTCTAATCATTAATTGCTGGCATAAGGGAGATGTATTAGTTTTTGTTTATTGACCTTGTACATAGGAATTTTACTAAGTGATCTTCTTCCTCCTACTACTGCCTTGTATTTTTCTGGAGAAATAATTAGATATTCAAATACAGTAGGAGTGTCTCTTCTTTTTCAGAATTTATACCTTTGTAGTTTTCTTTTTCTTACATATATTTTCTCAGCCCCCACCCCTGCCGTATTAGTCCATTAGCTGTGAATAGCAACAGTATAAACAACCGTTTTGATTTCATTCTTGATTTTAGAGGAATGCTTGCAATGTTTAGCTTGAAGCTTTCTGATAGATGGTTTTTATCAAATTAAGGACATTTTCTGCTACTTTTGCTTTACTATAAGTTATTTTATAAAATAGGGACCAGGTGTAGGATATTTATTAAAGTACCTTTTAAAGAATCTTTGAGATAGTTGTATAATTTTTCTTTTTTGATATGTTTAACTCAGAGTAAATAATACCAAAATATATTTTTATTAACATAGCTATTATTTTTACCAGAGAAAAACATCTATAGTTTAAAATATCAAACAGTCAATAAGGCCTCAAAGAAACCCAGTAGTTATTGTAGGAAGGGAAATCTCATAAACCGGACAGGAAGTGCAGCCTTTTTACAAAATCAGGTCAGAAACCAAAAATCTCTTCCCTAGATTCCTGGAGTGTCTCAAGGCCAGAGTTCCTATAGGTAAGGCAAAGGGCGGCCAACAAGGATCTCACTTCATATGTGTCATCAAAAGAGATTAGAAATAGATGAGCAGAAGGCTACCAGCTACCTCAGTGAAAAGTCTAGATCTCTTCCCCAGTTTCCAAACCTGAGCCAGGTATCAGTGAGACCCAGAACCCCCTGATGGAAATGACGACAGTTCCTCACAAGGAAGGACCTTGCAAATGTGCACAGCAATGACTCCCTTGTTTTTTCATCAAAGGGAGCTATGGACATTTATTTAAATAACCGCATGTCAGGAATACAGGCACATGCAACCATAGCCAGCTAATTTTTTAATTTTTAGTAGGGACAATGGTCTTGTTATGTTGTCCAGGCTGGTCTGGAACTCCTGGGCTCAAGTAATCTCAGTGTGCTGAGATTATGGGTCTGAACCACCATGCATGGCCTTACTGTTACTTCTTTTGTGGATTAATGCATACTTGTTTTTGAGGCTTCTCCATGTCTGAAAGACAATCTACCATACTGATTAAGAGTGTGGTAACTAATGTCAGATGAGAGGGAGGGTAGCCAGCAGGAGGCATGGGACTAGGAGGGCTGGGAGGAGTGGTCTGAATTCCAGCACTACCACGGCACAGATGTGGAGATGGAATAAGCCTTATTTGCTGCCTGTGAAATGGAGGTGACAATAATGCTCCCCATTTCACAGAGGGGTATGAGGAATAGAGTTAGATCACACATCTAGATCATCACCTTAGATGGGTGAGTGCCTCATACACAGTGAGTGCTCAGAAATGTCACACATTTTTAGATGTGACACAACAAATTATAAGCTCTGCTTTACATAATATTTAATCTAGTGTGTTTATCATTTTATTCAAAACTTTTGTTTAAATTTGGTTTACTACATTTGCCAGCCTCTGAGAGAGGTGAACTAACAGTTTATACTATAGTTGTGAGTTTTTCAGTTTTCCTGTACTTTTGTCAGACTTTCCCTTTAATATTTTAAAGCGATTTTCATACAGTTCTTCACTTCTGCTATGAAGTCTGCTACCTTTTCTCAGTATGAAATAACCTCGGTACTGCTTGTAATACTTTTCAACCCAAATTCTATTTGTTTCTGATGTTAATTTTGCTACAGTGCTTTCTTTTTCACTTTGCAGTTGTCTGGTATGTCTTTTCTAATGCTTTCATTTTCAATCTTCCTGAGTTTTATTTTTGATATGTCCCTTATAAATCAGGTGTACCTATATTTTATGAATCAATTTATTTTACTAGTGTTCATTTTCTTCACTACTCTTTATTTTTGCTATCTTATGATTTACTTTAAAGACAAGATTTTCCATGATTTTCCCTCCCTTTTTTTCTTACCTGTTTTGGATTGGTTGCCTTTCCTTTGATCCATAGCTTTTCCTCTAATGCATCTTTGTTTAGTTAAGATTTAAGTTTTAATAATCTATTAAAAGATTATTATTTTCTAAATATCTGAAGTTATGTGGTATTTTTTCCTAAGCTAAAAACTGTAATTTGATGTTATTTCTCCTCATAGTCTAAAAATATATTTTACTTTCATAATTTAATGAGTATTTGAGCATGTTTAAAATGATTTTTCACTTAACAATTTAGATGTTCATTTTCATCATCTTGCTGCATTCAGTATCCCCTGTGAAAATTTCACCTTTAATCAGGTTTTCATTTCTTTGTGCATAAGTTGCTTTTGCTTTCTAAAATCTTTATGACTTGGTTTTTGTCCTTCATATTATAGATTTTCATGGTGATATATCTAGGTGTGAGCTTTTTTCTATTGTTGGGGATTCATTGAGGGTACAAAGAACAGGTTACATTGAGTGCAATTGTTAGGTAAAGTCCCTCTTATACTTGTGTCCCACAACTATAAAGGTGTATCCACACACTATGACTCCCCCCCCACTGCCCTCCCTTCTTCCCTCTCTCTGCTCTCCCCTTCCTTCACCCCCCACCGTGTACTAGGTCATCAACTGTCTTCATGTGAGAACTGAGTACATAAGATTCAAGCTTGAACATTCTTGTGATGCTTTACTGCGAAGAATGTATTCCACTTCCATCCAGGTTAATACAAAGGACATAAAGTCTCCATCTTTTTAAATGGCTGAATAGTATTTCATGGTATACATATACCACAGCTTGTTAATCCATTCCTGGGGTGGTGGGCATTTAGGCTGTTTCCACATTTTGCTGATTGTAAATTGAGCTTCGATAAACAGTCTAGTGCAAGTGTCTTTATGGTAGAAGTATTCTTTTTTCCTTCTGGGTAGATACCCAGTGATGGAATTGCAGGATCAAATGGGAGGTCTAGTTTGAGTTCTCAAGTGTTCTCCATACTTCCTTCCAAAAAGTTGCATTAATTTGCAGTCCCACCAGCAGTGTAAAAGTATTCCCTTCTCTCCACGTCCATGCCAGCATCTGCAGTTTTGAGATTTTGTGATGCGGGCTATTCTTGCTGGGGTTAGATGATATCTCAGGTTGGTTTTGATTTGCATTTCTCTAATAATTAGGGATGATGAGCATTTTTTCATATGTTTGTTAGCCATTTTTCTGTCTTCTTTAGAGAAGGTTCTATTCATGTCTTATGCCCATTGATATATGAGATTGTTGGCTTTTTTCATGTGGATTAATTTGAGTTTTCTATAGATCCTAGTTACCAAG
>CAUYPK010158188.1:0-11575 GCA_963574355.1 Loris lydekkerianus
AATGTATGATATATATACATTTATTTGTTTCTTACAGTCTTTAATTTTAGTTACTTGCAAATAAAAGATCATTCTTCACGCAAAATTGCTACCTAGAGGGGCAGCAAGAAGTGACAGACCTAAACATTGTAGTTGTTCAAACCAAGATAAGAAGGGAGAAATTTTGTCATACGGCATTGAATTAATTGGTTAAACCCCCTACCAGACTTTTGCTGGGAATTCAGGATTTGTGCCTAGTAAAGCTGTAGGATTAGAAAATATTGTGGAAAAACTTTAAGGTGTTTGGTTGGCTCTTTTAAGTAGCTTTCCAAACACCTCGAAAATGGTCTTGTATTAATGAAAAATAAAACTTACTTAAAACTCACTTAAAAAAAGAAAGGACATTAAATTATTTCTCAGAATTCCTAGAAGTTAGCCATCTGGAGCCTAGAAAAGTTGAAAAAGTCAGTTTTGTAGATTGCAAGATAAAGTTAGGGAAAACCAAGTCTGGAGGAAAGAACTGCAGTAAGAAATAATACCGAAGTCCACTATAGATTCGAATACTTAGGACCCGTGCCATAAATAATTTTCCTTATGCTCCCTGCTGCAACTGGAGAAAAAAAACTCTTGTATACGAAAGGGTAGGCGGGACCCATCCTGGAAAGTCCAGGCATAGTAAAGGTGTTTTCCTATACCTGGCTATTGATTTAAGTTATTTCTGGGTCAAACTCATATTAAGACAGTTCAACTAATGAGAGATATGAGTAAAACATACTTATATGAGCCAGATATTACAAATTACAATCCTCAGGTTCAATTCTGAATCTAATTTAAAAACATCTTTGGCTTTGCTTCTGAAATGAATTGGTTCATAAGTGACTAGTGAATAGGGATATGATTCATTGTCGAGAAAACATGAGTTTCATTTTAGTTTATCATTTTTCCCAGTATTATAAGTAACAGCAAAGGACACTATCAGAGTAGATAGTGTCTACTATCTACCATAGAATAACACATATCATGAAGCAAGGTTGATTTATCCAGCACTCTTCCTCTTGGCCAATGTTGACAATAGGCTGTTTTGAAAGTCTTTAGTCCTTTCATACTAACCCTCAAATCCAACTCATGAATCCAGCTTTTCCAGGTTAAGTCTTGTATGTACTATCGTGTTTATTTCTTAGGAATTTAACACAGATTTTTAACTGTGCTGGTATTTTCATTAGAGCTGCTCTGTACAAATTTGTTTTTTAAATGATGCTTGGTTTTTTGTTTTTAAATTTGTATTGTTTTATAACTATTTCTAAATTTTTTATCAATTTTTAAGCTTTTTTTAGTTTTCATTTTTATGGGTACGTAAAGTTGTATATCTTTGTAGTGCATAGGTGATGTTTTACTAAGGCATGCTTGTTATTTTTAATGTGATTTCAGTTAATATAAAGTTTTTCATGATTGCATATATCACATTTTTTTAAAATAACCATATTTTAAGGTTGTGCAAAGCTAAAGAAATACCCAAGACTATCTGACATCTTATAATTACTTACCTCCTCAGAAATCTCAAGGTCCATATATTCCTATTTCTACTGAGAAGTAAACTGTTAGTTTTATTCAGATCCCTGTAGTGAAAGGCTTTCATTTCAAGCCCATGTGAACTATGGCACATTCAATGCCAGGACCATGGGTAAGTGGTTTGAGTACCAATTCATTCCTTCCAGTTCTGAGGCAGTTAATTTGCTAGTACTCCATAAATTTTGTCATTGCTTTTCTTTTCCATTAGGAAATGACAAAATTTATGGACCACTTGCTGTTATGAATTATTTTCCCTATTATCCTAAGTGGAAGTCATTTTCGTTATCACCTTCCCTCTCTCTACCATGGTATATTAGACGCAGTGTCCTAGGAGAGATGCATCTATAATACAACTAATGAAATAATTCAACATTATTCAATATTCCTGGACTTGAAGGAATGTGCAATTAGAGTTTTTTACTGCATTCCATGTATCCTTGAGCATTTTCAAAAGCATGTATACTAAAACGTGTACTTTCAAGGGGTTTTATATATGAACAATTTTTCTCTCTTTTTTTAATGTGTACCTATTTTCTTTCTTTTTATTGTTTGGGATTCATTGAAGGTACAAAGAATTAGGTTATGCTGTTTGCATTTGTTAGGTAAAGTCCCTCATATGCTTGTATCCCATCCCCAAGGGTTGTGCTAGACACTGTGACACCTGCCCCTCCCCCCTCTCCTCATTCCTTCATTCTCCTGTCCCCAATTTGAATTGATTTGAGTTTTTCTGATGTATTAGATCATCTACTGGCTTCACATTAAAATTGAGAACATTGGGTTATTGCTTCTCTGTTCTTGTGATACTTTACTAAGAAGAATGTGCTACAATAAGCAAAGTTTTTAAAAGCATATAAAGGGTAAAGAAAAGTGCTTGTAGAACTCAAGCTATCAGGAGGGCATACATACTGCAGTAAACACATACAGATTGTTTTTGGTTTTCCTGCTCTGGAACCTCTGTCCTTTTTATGATAATATAAGACACAATAAAATAGGCTAATGAAAACCCAAGTTTATCTTACTATTGACTCCAAGAATAAAGGATGTGGTCTAGGATGATTCAAACAGCATGTTCTGTTTGTCTAGCTGTGGTGGTGGATTAAGATGACCCAATAAGAGGATGCAGGCCTGAACTTTTCCTAAAAACTCTCCCAAACAGATTATTTTTCTTCTCAATGGTGTTACACATGATTGTTTTATATAAAACAGCTGTGACAATTATTGCTCGTGTGAGGAGAGGCGGCATGAGAATAAAAAGTCACACTGAGAAAAGTGGAATCTAGATTTTCTTATGGGGAGGAGTTGGGAAATAATGACAGCATGAATTTTTGAATCATATTGTACAAATCACTAACCCAACCAGCAGCCCATGGAGAAGGGACCAGCTGCCCCAGCTGAGCCCAAACCAAACTGACAATTCACAGAACTGTCAACAAAGAAATGACAGTTAGTTTAAATAGTTAAGTTTAGGAATAATCTGTTGTGGAACAAAAGCTAACTGACACAGAAACTGACCCTGAATAAGCAGAAAAGAAAAATATTCCAGTAGATTTAGTCAGACCTGGGATTTGATTATGAGCAGACAAGGGCTGAGTTTATTCCAAAGACTACAGATACTGTCCACTGCTGTCCACGCTAAAACCAACTTTTCATTTTAAGCTTCTGTCATAGAGCTGAATCACTGCTACCAAATATTAGCAATGCTGATGGCCATATCTAATCATACTATCCTTCATTTTCATATCACTCATTTAAGATTTAAGGTACTAATTTTAAGAATCAATCCAATTAGCTAATCTGAAGACATATACACATGTCTCGGATGCTGCACAGGGTGGAAAGATGCAGTGTTCCCTCTCTTGGCTTCTGCAGGGAAACATGACCTTGACTGTCATCCAAATTTACAGCAAAAGTATTATTAAAACCCTAAATAAACTATACAGGAAAAGGTATTGTAATGGAAGAGAATCTGATGCACTAATATCCATACATATCACATAATTAGGCTTATCTACGATAAGCAATTTATCTACGATAATGCAACTGTGCTTTGCCAAATTCACATTTGCTTAAGGCAGGTGCTGGGAAATTGCAAAAAGAAGCACCAGGATATTTTCTGAGATGTTAGAAATGTTGTATATTTTGATTGGAATGACGTCTACTCAGGTGTACACCTTTGTCATCAAAATGTACATTTAAAATGTATGTTTTAGTCAGCTTACAAAGTTGACAACAATATTAAACAATGTATGCTTTTGTACATTCCTTGTTGTACATATATTATACGTCACCAATAAATACTCTGTTTATTAGAAGTGTATGCATGTGTGTTTCTGTTTGTATGTATAGGTGTGTATGAGAAAGAGAGAGAAAGAAAGTCTTACAAATCCATTCATCTTATCTCAAGATACAAAATTGAATTATGAAACATTTCACCTAGCCTGTTCAAATTTCCTATCCTTAGATGCTGCTCAATCTTCCTATGGTTTTCTCATGTTTTATCTAAATTTAATGCAAACTGGATAATATTGTAATTATCCAAGGCATGTCTGAAACAAAGAAAATGTTTGATAAAATTGGAAAATAAACAAAAATAAAAACTTATACCTAATCACAATCCATATTTTATATTCATATTTCTCTCCCCTACTTTTTCTTCACATTACCATTTCTTCCATATTATCAGTCTTTTATACTTGGCTGGGTAACCAAAATGTTCATTGCTGAGAAATCTTATCCTTGCTTATCTTTCTTGTGGTTGATGTAAGATTATCTCCCGTGTGTGTTTTCTGTCCATACATCCTCCTGCTTTCCTGCAGCAGCAAATAAATACATTTTCACTTCATAGCCAGAAAATCTCCCCAGTCAACACATTTATGTTTCTTTATAAACACACTGCATGTTTATACAGTGGCATTAGACATTCAAAATAGTTATCATACAATACGATTAACAAATGTTAGTCTGTTTAAAACGGTCCTCCTTCAGATATTAAAATAATTACTCAGTTGAGCACAGTAAAGCAAAATGGAACTGCTGCAGACAGACTGTAAGAAGTTCCCCAATGACAATTCCTTCCTCTTTAGTAAAGGCTTCTAAACAATGAAGTAAGGCAAAGGGGATGTAATGTTAGTTTGGTGACTAGGTTATGCCTGATTGTAGCCTCTATCTTGCTATCAGAAGCTCTCTACTGCTTTTTTGTCTTTCATGCATCGATAAATCAAGTGACAAAATTCGTGTGGCCCATCCCATGTGTCCAGGAACTGAGAGTGACTTCCAGCCTACATTCAGCAAGAAACTGAAGCCCTCAGCTCAAAAACCAGCCTAGATGTGAACAGTGGTAACCACTGAACCTGAAAGAGGATTTTCCACACTAGTGCTCTGAGACTTCACTTGTGAGGACAAAATTAAACTTTCCTTAGACTCCCAATCCACAGAAACTGTGAAATAATAAATGTGTGTTGGTTTTAAATTTACAAAACTTGTGGTTAATTTTCTATGAGGAAATAACTAATATACAGTCTGATAATTAAGTTCATAAACTTTCTATCATGTACTTACATTGGCAGCACTGTACAAACAACACAGTAAGATTTCATGACCTTAGTATATCAGTGTCTCACAGCTGTGTTTCTGTCAATGTGTGGCAGTGTCTTGCAGAGTGGCATTCATTTTGTTGTTACCTATTTTTGTGTGCTGTCACAAGAATGTCAGAGATTGAATTAGAGCAATGAACAAACATTAAATCTCTTGTTAAGCATGGCAAGTTTAGAAGTTAAATCAGGGACATTTTTGCCAAGTTTGTGAGGGGAATGCCATGCAGAAAATGGCAGTGTACCAGTGAAGCAAACATTTTTCTGAAGGAAGAGAATGTGTCACTGATGAAGAGAGGTCAAGGTGACCAGTAACAAACAGAACTTACGAAAATATTGTGAAAATTTGTCAAATTGTGCATCAAAATTGTTGACTGACTGAGAAACATAGCAGACCAAGTAGACATCAATAGAGAAACAGGAAAACTTTGGCTGACAACTCATGGCTCTTGCGTCATAACTATGCATTAGCTTACATGGCACTGTCTGTGCAGGAGTTTTTAGCCAGTAAACAAATAATTATTAATATATTGGAACACCCTCCCTATTCACTTGATGTGGCCACCAATGATTTTTTTCTTTATCCTAGGGTAAAGGAAATAGTGAAAGAAAGATATTTTGATTGTATTCTGCACATAAGGATAATACAACAACTTTGATGGCCATTCCAGAAAAAGAGTTCCAAAATTGTTTTGAAGGGTGGACTGGGTGCTGCCATCAGTGCAGAGCTTCCCAAGGGGTGTACTTTGAAGGTGACAGTAATTATATACATCAATGAGATATGTAGCATTTTTTTCTAGCATGAGCTCCTGAACTCAATTGTCACACCTTATACACTAACCAAAAATTTGTAGGTGAATCATTGTAAGCACAACATGAAAAGCACAACCACCTTCTTCTAATTCTTTATTCTCTGACCCACATATTATTTATGAACATTTTAAGACACGCATTGTCTATTTGTTCAGAACATATCCATATTTCTTCAAGGCAACATTGACAATCACAATGTACACCTCCCACTTGACATTCAACAGGGCAATACATGATTCCACAAGGTACCTAACAATATTAATGAATACATATCTGTGGCATCAAGCCATTGCCATACTTCTTTTGCTTAAATAGATTTACTTTAGTCAAAAACATTTCCTGAAGCACAACTTGCTATTGGAAAGGCAAAACAATTGCAGATAGTTCATGGAGACTGGTACAAATATGCAACATCAGAGGAAGGAAAATCACATCCATAAAGGAAATCAAAGGTTATTTTAGAAACACAGTTATTTCTCTTTTCCTTTAAATAAGTTCTTAGGGTTTCTCTTTCCTCTAACAAGGTAGGCATTTATCATTGTCAAAGTTAGTATTGTTGTACAAGTGCATATTGTTGAACGTGTGATTAACCTCTGAAAGAGCTGTCATGGCTGATCCTATCCTGATCCAAATTAAGAAACAACTGGAGTAGTTAGGGAAGAAAAAGGAGTATTGTTTACATAAAGAAGACTTTATGCAAATAGTTATTAAGTTGTGTTCTTAGGATGAAAGTTCTTATGTGGAATAAATATTTGATTTGCATGCACTGAGGAAATTCCAAAGTATCTATACCACATGAAGATTTTTACCCTTAGATTCCATCCTAAAAGATTCAATCTATAAACTAAGGTCAACTGATTTCCTTCCTGATAAATTAGTTAAATGGAATTCTCCCAAAAGATACAGGTGTGCAGTGAGGGAAATTATGCATTTGCTAAGAATAATGTGGAATTTCTGGATTTTATTCATAGAAATACTTGGAACTTTAAAATTTCTGGGTGTATGCTAATTCCCCATAATGGTAGAGTATTTATTACCCAGTAAAAATTTATGATTGAAGTACAATATATGAAAAAGTGTGAACATAGAATAAATACACAGCTCTATGATACACACTAAGCAAATAATTGCACATAACCACCATCCAGATCACAAAATACAGCATTGCCATCACTTACAGGACTACATCCTCCATAGGTCTGCCCCAATCACAATTCCCTCTCATCATTCCAACACTAACCCACTTCTTTTGCCTTTTTTTGAAATGAGTATAATTGGAATCATGTTTTCAGTCTGAAGTCTTCCACTCAACATGTTTATGAGATTCATATACAGGGTGAACATAAAGTTCGTGTACAATTTAAATTGTCAACCGTGTATATGTACATGTATAGCTATAATATTGTAGAACATCTGTAAGTTGACCATGAAGGGACTGTAACAAACAGGGCAACATATACAGGTGGTACAGGTGTTCACCATGAGGAACTAGGGCTACTGTACTGATAAGTACATGTGGTACATGTCCAGTCTATGAAAATTAGGTCAACTTAAGGAGGTGACCAATGTACAGAGGTGGTCAACTATAGAGGTCCTACTGTATACTATTTTTCATTATTGTAGGGATCTTCAATTAAAGAATATTTCACAATTTACTTACCAATTCAAATGTTAATAGACACTGATGAATTGGTGGTATTTCTGATTTGTGTCTACTATGAATAACACTTCTATGAACAAGTAGGCAATTCTTTTGATGTTTGTGTCAACATATGTATGTATACTTAAAGTAAAAGTACTAGGAGAAATGATATTTTGCAAGTATTCTTGCCAGGTACAGTGGCTAATGTCTGTAATCCCAGCACTCTGGGAGACCAATGTGAGTAGATTGCTGAGCTCACGAATTCAAGACCAGCCTGAGCTAGAGCAAGACCCTCATCTCTAAAAAAATAGCCAGGCACTGGGGTGGGTATCTGTAGTTCCAGGTACTTAGGGGCTGAGGCAAGAGAATCACTTCAGCCCAAGAGTGTAAGGTTGCTGAGACCTATGATGCCAACACAGCACTCTACCAACGGGCAACAAAGTGAGACTCTGTCACAGGAAAATAAATAAGAAGGTATTCTAGATGATGGCAATTGTTTTTAAAAGAATGATGATCTCTTACTGGAAGGCAGTTAAATTGCCAGTGGATTTCCTTGATCCTGTAAACACAGTCTTAGGCTTTGTTAGAGGTGGACTATTTCAGTTTTTCACACAGACCATAGCCCTTGCTTCTAACATGTAGTCCTAAGTCCTAAAACATGGCCCTCCTCTGTAATCAATGTCAGTCAAATTAACATAACAAGTGAATAAACATATACACAGATACAATTCCAGCTAAGATTTTAAATGTGATTGAGCTGAATATAAAAATCAGCTCAGGAGAACAATATCTTTAAACACTGAGACTTCCAAAATTAGAACACAGTACACCCTTCCAATTATTTTTTAATTTACGTTTTTCTTGAAAATATTTCATAGTTTCCATAAAACAGAAAACAATAGTCTTATATTTACAGGAAAAAATGAGAAGCTAATACAAAGAGTTTCCATATACTACACTACAGTTTCCTCTACTATTAAATTAGAATATTGCACTAGTTACAATTGATAAAACAATGCTGACACATTATGATTAATTAAATTCCATTGTTTATTCAGATTTCCTTGGTTTTCATCTGGTCTCCTTTTTCTGTCCCAGTATTCCATTCAGGATACCACATTTATTGGTTCAGTGGTTCTCAACCTTCCTAATGCTGTGACCCTTTAATACAGTTCCTCATGTTGTGGTGACCCCCAACCATAAAATTATTTTCGTAGCTAACTACAAAACATGAGGAACTGTATTAAAGGACCGTGGCATTAGGAAGGTTGAGAACCACTGATTTACCTGTTATGTCTCCTTAGTTTCTTTTTTGATTGTGACATTTTCTCAGAGTTTCCTTGTTTTTCATGACCTTGATGGTTTTACTTTTTAAAATTGTAGTATGAATGTTTGATATGAGACTTACTCTTTTCACAACTTATTAAGTGTACAAGACATCCCTGTTAACTACAGGCACAATAACATACAGCAGGTTTAGTGGCACACATTCATTTTGTGTAACTGAAACTTTATACCCATTGACCACTCCCCATTTCATCCTCCCCTTTGTGTCTATGGTCTAAATGTTCCCCTTCAAAATTTGCATTGAAACCTAACCCTTATCCTAGTGGTATTAAGAGTTGGGGACTTTGGGGAACTTATTAACTCTCATCCACCCTGGTGAATGAGATTCATGCCCTTGTAAAAAAGGTTAACAGGCTGAACCTTCACGTCTTCCATATGTGGTGATGTACCAAGAGGCACCACCTATGAAGAAGAAAAAGAGCCTTCACCAGTCACAGAGTCTGCTGACATGTTAATCCTGAACTTCCCAACTTCCAGAACTATGAGAAATAAACTTCTATTATTTATAAATTACCCAGTCTAAGGTATTTTGTTATAGAACCCTGAACTAAGACAATTGTACTCTATTCTCTGAGTTTGGCTATTTTAAATACCTCATAGAACGGAAAAGGTGCAGTATGTGTCTGCCTGGAAATAGTTTATTTCACTTAGCATAATGTTCTCAAGATTCATTCATGTTGTTCCATGTGGCGTGATGTTCCTTTTATAAAAGCTGAAAAAATAATCTATTGCATCACATGGGTAAATCCCACTCAGTCATGGTGTGTGTGTTTTTTAATGTGTCATTTAACTCAATGTGATAATATTTTATTGAGGATTTTAAAATGTATATTCATTAAGGATAAGAGGCTACAGTTTTCTTTGTAGTGCCTTTGTCTGACTTTGATATGAGCGCAATGCTGGCCTCATCTAAGGAATTTGGAAGTAGTTCCTCCTCTTCAATTTTTTGTATTGCTTCAGAAGAGTTCTTCATTAAATTTTTGATAGAATTCACCAGTAAAACCATCTGGTCCTTGGCTCTTCTTTCTGGAAGGCTTTTTATTACTGATTCATTCAAACTTCTTCCTGGGAGATTAGAGGTCTGTTCAGATTTTCTATTCTTCATAGGTCAGTTTGGTAAATTGCATGCTTCTAGGAGTTTATTAACTTCTTCTAGATTATCTAATTGTTCAGAGCAGTCTCTTACTATCCTTTCTATTTCTGTGTCGTCCTTTGTAATGTCTCCTTCATTTCTGATTTTATTTATTTGAGTCTCTTTTCCTTATTTAGTCTAGCTAAATGGTGGGCAAGTTTCTATTTTTTTAAACCAACTATTAGTTTTATTGATTTTTCTATTAGTTGTTTAGTCTCTGTTTTATTAATTTCTACTCTAATTATTGTTATTTCCTTTCTTCTAACTTTGGGCTTACTTTTCCTTCTATTTCTACTTCCTTGAGGTAAAAACTTAGGTTAATGATTTGAAACCTTTCACTTTTTTGATGTAGGTGTTTACAAGCTTCCTTCTTAGTATTGCTGTCACTGCATCCTGTAAACTCGGGCTTGTTTTCATTTGTCTGAAGATATTTTCTAATTTCCCCTTCAGTTTCTTCTTTGACCCATTGGTTATTCAAGAGTACATTTTTTAATATCATGCATATTTGTTAATTTTCATGTTTTATTTCTAATATTGATTCCTATTTTTATCCTATTATAGTTAGAAAGATACTTGGTATGATTCTAATGTTTAAATTTGTTAAGACTTATTTATGTGACCTAACATGTGGTGTATCCCCATATATATCTTTACTATAAATTACCAGAAGTGAAATTTCTAAGGCAGAGTTCATTTAAATTTTAGAATTTTGAATTATATTGCCATATTTTGTTTCCAGTTAATAATATCTATATTTAGAGAAGTGTATGGGTTTCTAATTTGCTGAACTAATGGGATAGGAGAGAACCCCACCCTATTCTTTGCTTGAGTTTTGAGCCAACTAGAGTGAGAATATAGGCAAATAAATATTAAATTATTAATTAATTTATTAATTTATCAGTTTTATTATAGGTAGAGATATTGAAAACATAGCCTTTCATATCCAAGTAAGAAATTCCTGAATTGGTAGTCTCTACTGGGTAGACAGTGCTGGCAATCCACCCCCTAGGGTAAACCCCTTTACTGTATGATTCTGACAGTGTCATGTCCATCTACAGAAAGAACAGTATAAATGGGGCAAGAAAATAGGGTGGCTCTAAAATACCCATCTTCTTATTAAAAGTCCCTCATATAGTATGGAAATATATGATGTTTATTTAAACAATTATTAGAGCATGTTTAATACATAATTTTATAATTTATTATATAATAACATATGGGTAGCCTTGTTTAATAAATAATACTTTTCCAAAACTGAATACAATGCAAATTCATATTTTAACATGAAAATGTAGTTATCAGTTTTGACATAGAAATTCACTACTTTCAAGTCTATTAATATATTTTTCCCACTGAAAACACAGGCATAAGATAATTTCATTTGTCTTTTGTTACACTTTGTTATCTACATGTTGAAGAGTAGCCAGAACTGTCTTTTCATCAGGAAACTATTGTTTTGCATTGGTAATATGTCTAATAAAACTATTGTACCTTAATCTCTCC
>CAUYPK010158190.1:0-15548 GCA_963574355.1 Loris lydekkerianus
CGTGTCCAGTCTCTGCCTTCTGTGGTGTGGGTCTGCTGGGACTGTGGCGTTGGCGTGTCCAGTCTCTGCCTTCTGTGGTTGGGTCTGCTGGGACCGTGGCATTGGTGTGTCCAGTCTCTGCCTTCTGTGGTGTGGGGGGTCTGCTGGGACCGTGGCGTTGGCGTGTCCAGTCTCTGCCCTCTGTGGTGTGGGTCTGCTGGGACCGTGGCGTTGGCGTGTCCAGTCTCTGCCTTCTGTGGTTGGGGCGTGTATCAGGAGCAGAGTGTGGGGTTCACTCAGAGGAGTCGCCAAACCTCTGGCTAGTTGAGTTTCACTTCCACTCTTACCTCCCTTCACTCCTTCTCCCCTTTAAGGATAAAAACAGGACAAGGGTTGTATAAAAACAAAAGAAACAACTGTCACTTTAAACGTGAATTAAATACGATACATTCGAAATCTATCCAGTAACAAATTTTAGCTTTCTCCACATGCTTATGACCCATGTTAAACACTGTGTTTCAATTCTTTCCACACACTCATGTCCTGTGAAATGAAGATGCTGTCCTGTGTCTCTGCTCTAAGGATATTCCTTGTTTAGAGTTTCCTAGAGGTTGGACCATCCCTCTCCCTTTTATTTTCCTAGTAAATGATGAAACGCTGGTGGAATTTAATAATGAAACAGTGCCCAAACACACACATTTAATTTTTAGTTTTAATTGATGGCAATACACAAAATTAACAACTCAAAATTAAAACACTGACCTTTGTCTTTGCCATGGGCGTGAAAGGCAGTGTTGCCTTGAGACTCCCCTGGGGATGCACTGTCCAGGGTCCACCACCCTCCTGCAGGTGTCCAGTCGCCTCCTGCAGGCCTCCACAGGGTGCTGCCTCCTAGTGGGATGTCTGGTGTGTCCTGGGGCCTCCTCCAGTCCCCCATGATCTTTCCCCACTGGCGGCACCTTGGCAGCAGGTGCCCGGTCAGTCTCCCACCAGCAGAAGGCTGGGCCAGGCTTGTTGGCTGGTATGCTTGGTTTGGTGGGAAATGTGCGTGCGTGGCCAAGTGCTGGACCCCTGTAGGAGGCTGCCTGTGCTCAGATCTCCAAGACCATCATCTGCACCATAGCAGAGTGAGTTGCCAGGGATGGGTTCATAGCACTAAGGCCCAGCAGGATCCCCTAGGGCCAGAGAGGAGGCCCCTACTCGGTCCCTGGTCAGGTTGTCAGCAGATGCACTCAACCCCAGCAGCCCCACTCCCTGCCCCCACCCTAACATCCTGTGTGCTGAGCCACCTGGGAGGGCCTGCATCCTGCGGACACATCTCTGAGACCAGACAGCACCGCTCGAGTGAGGCGGGCAGAAGGGTCAGTGTCTACCCGCTGGGAATCCTGGGTGAGACAATTCTGCCACGTGAAGATCCTACAGGAGCTCCACATCCTGCGGCCTGGGAAACCCATGTGTTCCCCACACCCTGTCTTGCTGGCCACATCCTCACTATTCCTGAGGTGCCTTGACAGGTGCTGGGAGGTGAGCAGCTCTCCTGAAGGGCCCTAGAGCTTGCTGTAATTCATTCTGAAGGACGTTTTTCTTTTGAAATGTAGGCAACAGGATGAACTTGAAATACTGGGCTGTGCTTGAAATAAAAATGTGATAATTATAGCCCTTGTCTGAGCAGAGCATGGAGTGCCAGCTAAGCTTGGCACATTGATGAGGACAGAGTCACTGCTCAAAGGCAAATAGTGGAGTGACCCCAGGTAGTGCAGCCTGTCCCTACCCTTCTGGCCTCCTCCAGGTCAAAGTCCCTCGCTGATACCCAGGGTTAGCCCAAGAGGGGAACTGTGCATCCTTCCTCAGCCACGTGCAGCTTAGTAGGGAAGACCTTACACCAGCATGAAGCATCTTAGAAAGGGGCCTGGGGTCAGGGCAGTCTTGTTTTGTCAAAGGGAATGCCCCCCTGGTCCCCTGGCAAAGTTGTCTAGGCCACAGTGGACCCTGAGACCCCATCCTGGCCCCCACTTCTCTGCAGGGTAGGAGACAACCCTAGGGGTTACACCCTGCCTGCCTTTCCCTTTGTCAGGGGTCTGGACATAGCTGTTTTCCTACCAGTATCCTGTTCAGCACCATCGGCCCAGTGGGGTCCAGCTGCACCGCTTGGCTTCCTGACAGGCCAGGCTGGTGGTGGTGGGGTGGTCGTGGATGCAGCCTCCTCCCTCCCCTCGTCCCACTCTGGGTCAGGCTGACTGGTTTTAAACTGTTTCTGGCTGGTTGCAGGCTGGAGGTGATTAAATGTCACACCAGGACCTTCCCTGCCCCTGTCTATATTGCCTAGGGTCATCCTGGCTGTATGTAAACCCCAGGCTAGGGCTGCCTGGGTCAGGGGCATCTGGACCTCACTCTCCACTTCATGGCAGCTGGGCTCTCTGCTCCTGCTGAGCCTGCCCCATGGAGAGGGACTGATGGGAAGACACACAGATCACAGGCCCTGGGCCAAGCCTCCTCCTGGAGGCCAACTGTCCATGGGAAGTGGCTCTCGGGTTGGGGGTTGGGCCCCTCGTTACTGGAGTCCCACGTGCTGGTCCTGCGTCGTGCCCAAGGAGATTTATGCCCAAGGACCCCCACACCCCTTACCCAGCTTCTGGTCTGGGGCTGCTGGCCCTGCCTGGGGACCTGCTGAATGTCCGGGCAGGGTTGCCTGGCATCTGGGAAAGAGGGTGGCTGGGGAGCACTTTGGCTGTGGGCTCTGGTTAAACAGCCTTCTTTGCTTCATGTCCACTTAACCCATGTCTGAATGTAGATACTCAGCTTTAACTTCCCTGGGATGGAAAGGGAGGGGTCTCTCTCCCTTTCTGCTTGGGGCTTCAAAACTGTCAAGTCCGATGCAGTCACTGGCCTGTTGTTTCTCTGACTCAGGCTCTTCCAGAGATCTGGTGCTGACTCAGCACCTCCCCTGATGTGCCCTTGACCCTCTGCTGCCTGTCCCAGCCTGCCCACCTGCTCCCTCTTGCAGTCAGAATTCTGTTGAGGGGACTGTGAAGGTGATCGTGTTTGGAAATATGGTCTTTGCAGCTATGATCGTGTCAAGGATCTTGGGGTGAGAAAATCCTGCATTGGGGGGGCCCCAAATCCATGACTGGTGTCCTAAGATAAAGGAGGCATTTGAGGCACAGACTAGGGGCACAGCCCAGGAGCTCCTTGTGCCTCTGGGGCTGGAGAGACAGGCAGGACCCTCCCAGGGCTCTGGGGGGCTAGGAAATGCCCATAGCTGGCCCTGCCTTCCTCCTGAGGGTTGCACTCAACACAGATTCTCAGTGGGAACACGTCTTAGCAGGTTGGATGGTCCCTCTGTACAGCCCTATGCCAAGAACTGCCCTGCTGGCTCTGGAGGGAAAGGAGACCATGTCCAGAGGGCCTTGGGAAGAGCAAAGGCCCACACCAAAGGCCATGGCGGTCGGGCTCTGCCCTTGGGGCAGCTGGGGAGCTAGTGGGACCTCAATGCCCACATGTGGCCTTACACCACACGACAGGGAGGGAGCTGATAGACTGTGGTAAGTTTCCCCTGGGTTGGCGGGTCCCCTCTGGGGAAGCAGGGTCCCTTTGGGGCATTCAGGTTCTCCTTGGGCAATGGGGTCCTTCTGGGGCAGCGAGGTTCCCCTGGATGGAGACCCAGTCAGTTGGGGATAATTGGAAAGGGGAGCTCAGGGCCCGAAGCAGAGGGTGGGAGTGCACAGATTGGGAGCCCTGATGGCAGGCTTGAGCTGACATGGTTTGGGGGTCTTGCAGGTATTGGGGGAAGGGCAGGTGTGGCCCTCTGTGGCTTTGTGGAGAGGAGATGGTCAACAGGTCAGGGGCAGGCAGTGGCAGAGGCTGGAGGCTGTGGGCAGACCCAGTCCCCTTGGGGGAAGGGATGCAACTTTTGAATGGGTTGGAGAAGGAGCTCATGGGGTGTGGGGCTTGTGGAGGGTCCAAGTCTGAGCTGAGTCCCACAGAGGGCCCAGCCGTGCACCATCCTGGGGCCCTGAATAGAGGCAGCTTTAGGGCCAGGAGAGGAGAGGACAGGGATGGGCTGGGAGATGTGGAAAGACTGTCGGGAGGAGGCCTGGACTGGGAGGGGCTTCAGGAAGGCAGCTGTGGGCCAGAGAGGTGCTGGCCACCCTCCCACGACCAGCTTGTCAACCTCTACCCTGGGACTGCCTTGTGCAATCCTCTGCTCTCCGGGACAGGTGAACACTTGGCTGTTCACAAAACATGGCTCCATTTCCATGATGGGGTATTTCGTTGTGGCCCACGAGGTCCTACATTTACCCTGGGGGCCTGGACTCTGAGGTGAACCACCTTCCCCAGAACTGCCCAGGGAGGCTGCACCCTGAGCCTGGGGATGTGGGAAGGAGAGCCAACTCGTGTCAGAGCC
The DNA here is from genome assembly GCA_963574355.1 of Loris lydekkerianus. Classification (NCBI taxonomy): domain Eukaryota; kingdom Metazoa; phylum Chordata; class Mammalia; order Primates; family Lorisidae; genus Loris; species Loris lydekkerianus. Next base: position 4,385 of record CAUYPK010158190.1, read on the forward strand.
CCTTGGTGACAGGCACAGCGTCACGCTGGTCACCGAGTGAGTGAAGGTGACCTGGGAGCCAGAACCCCCGCCCAGCACCCGTGGTCAGGTACGGGCCAGCACTGCTCTGCTGGGCATCCATAAGCAAAATTGTCCCAGGCCTGGCTGTGAGGGGCCCAGGAGCCTCTTGTATTTCTTACACACGTTTGCTGACTTTCACAGACTATTACAGTCAGCACCTGGATGGGTGTTACCCTCTGTGACGACATAACATAATTTACTCAAAACTGCCATGGTATTGGGACTTTTTTTTTTTTTTTAGAGATAGAATCTCACTTTATTGCCCTTGGTAGATTGCCATGGCATCACACAACTCACAGCAACCTCCAGCTTCTGGGCTTAGATGATTCTCTTGCCTCAGCCTCCCAAGTAGCTGGGACTACAGAGGCCTGCCACAACACCTGGCTATTTTTTGTGCAGTTTGGCCAGGGCTGGGTTTGAACCCACCACCCTTGGTATATGGGGCTGGTGTCCTACTCACTGAGCCACAGGCACCGCCCAGTATTGGACTTTTTCTACTTGTAAACATCTTTGGCCATAAGGTATTTTAAAATATATTTTTAAAAAGAATGCTGAGACAAAGTCTCTTGACATATCTGGAAAATTGTTGTTTTCCAAAAAGGTAGGCTTTGTCCCCTCAGAATTCTACCCGGAGCTGTTGCCACCAAGCACATTATGTATTGGGTCCTTTATATCATATGTAACATGCCATGGGGCCCCTCTCTGCCATTTGCTGTTCATCTGGCTGAACTTTGGGTTTGTGTTTCTTTTACTTCGTTCTTTGCAGGAGTCCCATATGTGTGGACATCAATCCCCTTTATGTTGTGAATCCCCCTGGCCAATGGTCTGTTTTTAAAGTTGATGGTATGGCTGTCACAAGAACCTTCAGATGTGGGTATAGTTACACATATTGATTATTTTTTTCTATAACTTTAATTTTTGGGGGGGACAGTCTCACTATGTTTCCCTTGGTAGAGTGCCGTGGCATCACAACTCACAGCAACCTCAAACTCTTGGGCTTAAGTGATTCTCTTACCTCAGCCTCCCAAGTAGCTGGGACTATAGGCACCTGCCACGATGCCTGGCTATTTTTATTGCAATTGTCATTGTTTAGCAGGTCCAGGCTGGGTTCAGTCCCACCAATTTTGGTGTATGTGGCTGGTAGGTGCTGAGCCATAATTTATGTTTTATTCAACATAAATAAAACATGATCATAAAGATAGTCTCTTACAGTTTCTTGAGATTTAAAGGTCTATTTTTGACACATAGAACTTAATTCTGTGTGCAGGAGGAGGGAGGGGTCTGCTTTTCCACATCACAGTCTGAGGGGCTCAGGGGCCTGGGCACTGTGCTCTGAGCAATGGTACCGCCCTGTCTGTGCAGAGGGGCGCCGGGGTCTTCTGGGTGCTATTTCATTCTTACCACCTTACTGGAGGTTCTTCTGTCCACTGTTAATTTGCACAGTAATTCTGATGATTTGAATTATTTATGTAGATAACTAAAGTACCTGAAAACAATGATATTTCTTTTTAACAACAAATTCTCACACCTCTTAGTTGTGCTGTTGTCTCAGCACATTGGCTGTGGTGCCCGGGACACACTGAATCATGTGGAGACTGGGAATCTCTGTCCTGCTTTGACTCTTACAGGACCTGTTCTAACCTTTCTCTAGTGAGTGGGAATTTGCTCTAGGTTTTGTAGCTATCCTGAATCAGTTTAAGGTTGTTTTCTGAGAGGTCTTCCTGAGTAAGGATTGTTGAAACCTTTTCTACGCACTTTTCCCACCTGTCGAGATTGCCCAGATGCTTTCTTTGTATGTAATATTTATAAAATGTAACATGAATTGTACTGGCTGGGTCTCTGCCCAATCACCCAGAACTCCTGGGGCAAAGGCTCTGTGGTTGTGATAGATAGATTTAAAAACAGGGCTAATTTAAAATATTTATCCAGATTTGTAAGTAATTCAATATGCTAATAATAGAGTTAGTATTTTTCTAGCTTCGGGCCCACTTCATTCCTGATGAGAAGCCCCTGTTCTTTTTTTTTTTTTTTCAGTTTCTGGCCGGGGCTGGGTTTGACCACCACATTTGGCATATGGGGCCAGAGCCCTACCCCTTTGAGCCACAGGTGCCACCCCCAGAAGCCCCTGTTCTTTGTTCCTGTGTATCTCAGGTGTTGTTTTTCTATTTTTTTTTTTTTTCAAGATTGTATTTTTATCTCTGACTTCTAGGACTTTAGCTGTGATGTGTCAAAAACTGGTTTTGTTCTTGTTTATCTTGCATGGGGTTTCTTAAATTTCTTGCACCTCTGTGTTAACACTTTTCACCAATTTTTGGAAGTTTTTGGCCACTGCACGTATTTGGCAAACAACTGTGTGCTCCCCTTTCTTCCTGCCCGCCCCTTCTTTAATTTGAATCATGCTCATGCTGGAGCACTGGATGCTGCCCTCAGCCCTGAGGCTCTGCTCATTCCTTATAAGTCTTTCTTCTCTCTGCACTTTGGGTCAGGAAATTTCTGTCCTTGTACCCTTGAGTTTGAGGTTCTTTTCTTTGGGCACCTCCCAACTGATCCCAAAGCTCTCTGATAAGTTTCTATTGCAGGTATTATGGTTATCAGTTCTAGAATTTTCATTTTTTCTAGTTTTCATTTCTCTGTTAAGATTTCCTATCTGTTCATTCATTGATGTAATATTTTCTTGTACTTCCTTATACATTTTTAATTTTTATTTTTTGCATGTCTTACTTTATTATTTTTTGAGCACATTTATAACAGTTGTTTTGATTTTTTTTTTCTGCTAAATTTAACACTTGGGTCCACTTGACGTCAATTCATATTGACTTCCCTTTTTCTGGACGGTGGGTCAAAATTTCCTGGGCTGGGGGGTGCAGGATGTGGTTCTGCCCCTTGTAGCTGATAGTTGTCAAGACTGGATCTTCCGAGACCTCTGTGACTTCGGTGAACTGGACACTTCCAGGGTCTTTAAACAGTTGTTGCCTTGTTTTCTCCAGTTTCCCGACTGCTTCCACATCCCTTCCCCCTCTCTGCCGTCAATTGAGTAGACTCAACACATTTGATTTTGGTGGGGTGAGTCCTTCCCCATCAGTTTTTTTTCCATGCAGTCTTAACTATGTCAACATTTTTTCTCAGATTCAAGTTCACTCTTGCTAGGAACTACTTAGAGTAGAGGTATGAAAGTCCACACTCCGTCCCCAGAATGCTGCTTGTGCAGCAGACATCATGGCCTTCCCTTTAACCCTGTGGAAAGACTCGTGTCTCCGAGGACCAGGGCTTCCTCTGTGAGGTGGGTAATGTGGCTCTGCTCTGTAAAGCAGATCAGCAGGGAGAAGACTATTTGCATTGGGGTTTGTTTAGTTTATCCATGAGTGGAGAGCAGGGAGGACATTTCCCATCACATTATCTAAGATGACTGCAGAGATCCTCATGCCAGGATGAATTTACCCGGGAGTGGCGCCCATTTAACACCAGGAGCCCCTATGCTTTTAGCTGGACAGAGGTCAAACCATCAGATGTCTGGACGGACAGCTCATTCATCATGCCAAGACGAACGTTCCTTGTGAGAGGTCCCCCAGGAAAGGTTAATGCATGTGGAGGACGGGGTTTAGCACCACAGGAGTGTGGCGATGCCTCAGAGCAAGCATTTCCATTTGTATTCAGTGTAGTGGGCGGACATTTGTGATTTTCTGTTCTAATTGCTCCATTTAGGATGTTCGCCTTGGAAAGGAAATCTTACTGGGGTCAAGCCTGCCCTTTGCAGGAAATTTTCTCTCTGTCCGCAGGGGCACAGAAAGTGTCCCTGATGGAAGCAAAGACAGTAATTTAATCAATTGCAGGCCCTCCCGTTCCAATAAGTCCCAGTATATCATTGCATTTTACTCAGCACCTATGTCGTGGAGGGGAGAGGAAGGTGACTGACAACCTGATGGCCCCTGTCCTGGCCTGCGCCCTCCCTGGGGACCTGGGGCAGCCTTCAGCTGAGTTCTGCCTGATTAATTAAAGGTTCTGGCTTGCTTCCCTGGTCTGTGGTCTGACCAGACAAGGCAGAGGCTAGGACTCTGTGGGTCAGTCCTTGTGGGCAGGGTGGCTGCCCATCTGCTCTCGGAGGATGAGGATGGGGGCTTCCAGGCACCAGGGGAACCTTGCCAAGGGGCTCAGCTCTGCTTGTGGGCCACCCCAGTAGCTGGAGAGTCCAGGAGGAGAGTGTCTTACAGCATGGGAGATGCAGATCGGGTGGACTGTTGGCAAGCTGAACCCTGTTATCCGTGCTGAGGCATCATGAAGAAGATGGTTCTCTCCCAGGGTGAGCCCAGAATTTTGGGGTCACCTGCTGTCGGGCAGCAGCCTGCATCTCTCCTGGGCACATCAGTGGAAGCTTAAGGGATGGAGCCTGTTTTAAACAACACAACCCGGGCCCTGCAGGCTGGGAATAATGGGTGGGAGCCCCTCCCCGGGCCAGCCCTTCCCTCAGGGCCCCAATTTCCCCACGTGGAAAATGGTCATTCCCTGTTGGAAGGTCTCCCAGGCTCCTCTCAACAAAGTGCCTAGACAGGGCTCTGCCTGCTGGCCCTGTCCAGGCTGTGGGTTTGCTGTGGTGGCTGCTGGCCCTGTCCAGGCTGTGGGTCTGCTGTACTGCCTGCTGGCTCTGTCCGGGCTGTGGGTCTGTGTGACTGAGATGGTGGTGTCCACCAGGAGTAGCACTGGATGCAGGGAGGCACAGGGCCAGGAGGGCTCTTGGATGCTGGCCAGAGAGTGTGACGCACTGAACAGGAGCCTGTGAGCAACCCCAGCCATGGCAGAGGCGGGAGAGGGTGTCTGCTTGTGCAGGTGATCATGTGTCTGGGAAGCCAGCTGTGTCTACCCCACAGAGTGGGGCGCTTGCTACTGGGGGCACAAACACATTGTTTCCATTTTTCTGTTTTTCCCCTTTTAAAGAAAACCTAGATGAATCGGGAGTTTTGCTGGTTATTGAATAAGTATCAAACAGGTGTCTGTGGCACATGGGAGGCACTGGTCCTCCACAGAGATTTGTTTCCCCCCGTCACAGAGTTGGGACTCTGAGCCCTAAAGGGTGGCCCTGCTGATGGTCCAGGAGCTCCATTTGGGCGTCCCTCATTGCCACAGCCTCTTGCCCTGACCTGGTGGCACCATGTTGATGGGTGGGCAGTGGGATCTTCTTGATGCCTAAGCCCATGTAATCTGTGGCAGCGGGGTCTTCTCAGCACCTACGCCCCACAGATGGCTCAGACTTGCAGGGCTGGCCCCTGGAGTGCTCCCCTGTGGGCCTGTGTGGTGTGCCCTGGGCCTGTAGGGGGCTCCCTGGAGCAGGGCAAGGAGTGGGCTCTCTGCAGACCATGGAGATGAGGAGGTCAGGGAGCTGGACTCTCCTGGCCAGGTTACTGCAGCAGGCCTCTGCCGTGCTGGGTTCTGGAGGGAGTGGCTGCAGGGTCTTGGCTGAAACTCCTGAGCACCTGTTGAGAGGGCCGGCCGCCCTTGTATGGAAGGCTGGACAGTCCTCCCTGCTCTGTGGTTCAGGGAGGAGCCCAGAGAGAAGAGCTGGCTGAATCCCTCCAGGACGGTGGTGTCTGGGTAGCTGTGGATGCTACACTGTCAAGATGCGTCAGACACTAGCCTGGGCTGACGGCAGCAGGCACCTCAGACCAGGAGACCTGCCCAGGGTACAGCTGGTGTCACCTGGGACCGGCCACAGGTTTGGGGCATTTCTACAGGTGCTCACGCTGGGGCTGAGAGGGTTGTGGGGGGCAGAGAAGGGGCTGCCAGAGACCAGGGGCAGGCCTTGTGCAGGGGGCTCAGCAGACACACTCTGCTCCTGTGGCACATGGATGCCCGTGGGACTTTCCAGGCCTGGGTTCTCCCCACGCTCCCCAGGTATGGCCCCCGCTTGCACCAGCCCCATTCTTTTCTTTGCTGGGTTTCTCAGCACCTTTGCTTCCTTTTTCTTTCTTTCTTTCTTTCTTTTCTTTTTTTTTGCAGCTTTTGGCTGAGGCTGGGTTTGAACCTGCCACCTTTGGTATATGGGGCTGGCGCGCTACTCCTTGAGCCACAGGCACCTTTGCTTCCAACAGCATTCTGTGGGATCCTGGCAGGCCTCTCGGGGTGGCTGTGGCTTTTCACTGCGGCTCTTCCGACACTTGGGGGGATTTTCAGGCTCCTCCTGTGTGGACCTTGTGGTGACTTTGGTGCCCTTTCATCCTCCGCTTCTCCATTGTGGGCACCACAGCCCCTTCCCACAGCTTCCTGCAGTTTTCAGTTTTGCAGCTTAGGCTCTGGCTGGGACGACCTGGTTTGTCTCTGATAACGGGTTCATGTTGACCTCAACACTACAGGTGAGCAGAGCTGAGTCCCAGTTATCCCTGAGTCATCTCCACCTTCTCTCTCCTTCCGTTTTCTTGTTCGTCCCTCATTTCCCCGTCCGTGTACCTGGCATTTGCTTCCCTCCTCTCAAAAAAGAATATCAGGCCACAAAGTTTTCTTGGTCAATATGCTTGGATTGAAAGCGTCTGGGATGAATGGAGGGGTATTTGGTGTATAATCAATAATGAATTTTGAATGAGAGGACAGACTGGACTGTTCAATAAATGTTTTGGGTCCACTGGACCTATGATTAAAAAATAAAAATAAAGTTATGGCTCTCAGCCCACAACATTCTGAAAAAAATATGTATAAAAGAGCCACCGTAGCAGAAATCTATAACACTGTTAAGAGAGAGATTTGTATGACATTGAACTGCAAGGCCTTCCTCAGCTGGAGCCCTAAAGACGAGCAATGAGCAGATACTAAACATAAAGTAAGCAAATGAAAACATCTGTGTGAATAGTGACACCGTCACAGAAAGAAAAGAAAAGAAATAGAATGGGGCAACAAATTTATAAAATATTCAATGGAAGGCTGACCTCCAGAGTTTGGGCAGATTTCCTGACTCATAGTGATGACAAGAATAACAGAATCAACAAGCTGATAGAAATACAAGTGAGAGTAGTCAGATCACAGAAGAAAACAAACAGGAGTCATTGAATAGATCCTCAAATGCACCATTATTCAAGGCGAAAATTAAAAATTTGCTCATCAGACTGCCAGGATGCTAAACATTGGGAACGGTCAGGTTCTTTCTTTGGGTGTGGTATGTGGTCCAGGTTGGCCAGAGACGTTGTGATGATTCATCTTGGAGATTCACCTGAAGATATTAGACCTTGATGCTACACTCAGACCTGTGCGTGTGTGTCCACATGGGTGTGTGTCTGTGACGGTGTGCAGGTCTGTGTGGGTGTGTACGTGTCTGTGTGTGTTTGCAGGTCTGTGTGGGTGTGTACATGTCTGTGTGTGTGTCTATGAGTGTGTGCAGGTCTGTGTGGGTGTGTATATGTCCACGTGGGTGTGTGTGAGTGTGTGCAGGTCTGTGTGGGTGTGTACGTGTCTGTGCATCTGTGTGTGTCTGTGTGTGTGCGGATCTGTGTGGGTATGTACGTGTCCATGTGGATGTGTGTGCGTCTGTGAGTGTGTACGGGTCTGTGTGGGTGTATATGTGTCCATGTGGGTGTGTGTGCGTCTGTGAGAGTGTGTGTGTCTGTGTGGTTGTGTACATGGGTGTGTGTGTTTGCATGTCCCTGTGCATATGTGTCTGTGGGTGTGTACGTGCCTGTGTGCATTTCTCTCTGTGTGTGTCTGTGTGTGGGTCTGTGTGCATGTGTGTGTGTATCTGTATGTGTGCAGGTCTTTGTGAGTGTGTGTGTGTCCATATGTGTGTGTGTGTGTGCGTGTCCACGTGCACATGTGTGTGTGGGTGTGTGCATCTCTGCACTCTTGGACCTGATGACATGCACCCATGGTCATGTCCAGCCAAAGTGAGGACACATGAGCTTCAAGCATCTGAAAGAGGATGTGGGTGGCCTCAGTGCTGGTGGACGACCCAGATGCCCACACCCCGTGGCTGGCTCAGTGGTTGCAGCTGACCATGTCGAGGAACAGGACTCAGCAGAGACTGCTGGGCCACACAAGCCCAGAGCCGTGGACGCTAGCTGTTTGGTGACATTTGGATGACATCAGCACCAGGCACCTGAGTTATTTTTTTAGGGATATAAAACATGAGGTAAAAGCCTTTTCTTGCTTTTCATTTCCAGGGAGCACAAATACAGCACTGTGATTTCCTTGGGGGATGTTTGGGGCCTGAAGGAGCACATCCCCATGGACGTAAGGCCCTCTGCAGGGATAGCGTCCTTCTAGTCTCCAAATGTGCTACTGACAGAGGTGCTCATTTTATGATTTTTATAACTTAATATTTGTTTTACAAATTTTATATGTGATGTAAAAACATCTTAACAGTTTACTTTAGAGATGTTTTCTAATAAAAACCGTGTGGGCTGGGCGCAGTGGCTCATGCCTGTTATCCTAGCACTCTGGGAGGCCGAGGCGGGTGGATTGCTTGAGCTCACGAGTTCGAGATCAGCTTGAGCAAAAGCAAGACCCTGTCTCTACTAAAAATAGAAAAACTGAGCCCAAGTTGGAGGTTGCTGTGAGGTATGAAGCCATGGCACTCTACCTAGAGCGACAGCTTGAGATTCTGTCTCCAAAAATAAATAAATAAATAAATAAATAAAAAAATAAAAATAAAAATAAATAAAATAAATAAAAATCTTGTGATCTTAACCAGCAAATGAGCTGTCACTGCCTTGCTCTACATCCTTCTCCCTAACTCTCTGTGGGAAAGTTCTTGCTTTTCATTTGGTTCAAAAGCCAAGTCTGGTGGACGGCTTGGGCTGGGACAGGTATGCCGCTGTCCAGGGACTACGGGGCTATCCCTGTTGAGGGCCTTACATCCACGGGGGGTGTGGGTGGGGGATGCAGGTGCCTTTCAGGGACAGAGGCTGGGGGACGCCCATGTGCGTGGGGGCCCTGGATGGGAGGAAGCGTGGGGAGGCCACCTGGTTGGTTGCTGTACTTTCCCAGCCTGTGTTTGCTGTGATGGGGCCTGTGTGGAGAGCCAAGGCCTCTTAGTATAACACTGCTGAGCGTGTCAGATAAGGCTCATGGCTGTTAGGAGGACGAGTCTGCTGGGAGGCAGTTGGCATAGTAAGGAGAGAACAAAATTGTGACAGGTGCACAGGGCTGAGCTGCCTCCACACCAGGCCCCTGGAACCTCAGAGGGTGACCTCGGTGGGCACTTGGGTCTTAGGGGTATGGTAGAGATGAGGCCTCACTGGAGCAGGGCCTACTGGTGAAGGTCGTCATGGCAGAGTGAGGAACTTGGGCAGGATACAGGGAGGATGCCTGTGCAGTAGCCATATCCCAGAGGATGGGGGGCCTCAGAGGGAACCATGCCACCCACAATGTGGAGGGCGAGGACACCTGCCCATCCTACACTGTGGAGGGTTGAGACACCTGCCCCATCCCACACTGTGGAGGGCTGTTCCACAGAGGCATGGAAGGCTGTTATCTGCTGTCCTCTGAAGCTGGGGAGACCCGTGGCTTGCAGGCCGCTGGCCAGAACCCTGTCTGGCCTTGGCTGCTTTGGTCAGGTTGGCAGATGTGCCTCAGTTTCAGTCTCTGTTGCATGTGGGGGAAGGTCTGCATTCTCCGTCCAGACTGAGTCTGGGCACTGGCCTGGCTGTCCCCTTAGCCTGGGGTGCTGCTGGGTTCCCCTAGGCCATGCAACTGAGGTGGGCTGTAGGGTATGGGGCTCAAGGGACATCTGGGGATGGCAGAACTGCCCCTGCTGAGGCCCCCTGGAGGGGCGGGATGTCATCCACCCGTGCAGGCGGGGATGGAGCAAGGGTCAGACTCTATGGTTCTGGGTCCCACCTTGGGCTGGGCCTGGTGTCCCAAGCAGGACTTTGACATCATACCTGGGACAATGGTACTGGCTTCTCCTGGGGCTGCACCAAGTGCCATGGGGCTCTCCCGGGCTCTGTCCCGAGTTGGGCTGGAGGTATCAGCTGTCTGCCCCTGAACTCTCCTTCCTGCCTTTGGAGTCCCCATGCCAGGGGGTGGCCCCTCTGGTTCTCCCCACCAGTAGCTACACTCCCCAAATGGGCTGTCCTGGCTGTGGCTGTCACTTCACACGTGTGTATTTCAGAAGACACGATCTGTGCCGTTGCGCTGCTATGCAGTGAATATATTCAAACGCTGAGGCAGTTGCCAGGAGGCTGCATCCCTTCCTTCACGTGTCCCTCACATTCACTCCCAGGCACTGATCATTTATTTCCCTGTTCTTGTTTGTGTGAGCTCCCCCCCCCCCCATTACCAGGTGGTGATTCATGGCGCTGCGGACTGAGCCATCTGCTCCTTCCCAGGCGGGAGCAGCAGGGCGTGGGGGACTTCACAGTGGGCGGCACTGCAGCTTTGAGCTAATGACCAGGAGACCAGGAGGCTGCCTTCTCCCTCAGACATTATCAGCCTTTTCTTTTGGTGGTTGGGGTTCCAGCCTTTAGGAGTAGGTGTTTTCCTGGCCAGTGAACAAGACTTGGAGAGTTAGCAGCAGTGTCAGCGGCCAGCAGCCACCTCTGCCTCATGTGCTGCTCTCTAGGTTTGCAAGCAGGATGTCATTTCATCACCTCTGGTCCTTACTCTCCGCCAACCTACCCACCTTCCACCTGTCAAACCACCCATCCACTCACCTACTCACCCACCCTCTTATCCATCCACCATCCACCCATCCACCCATCCCTCATCTACCCATCCACCTACCCACTCATCCCCCACCTATTCATCCACTCACCCTCTTATCCACTCATCTATCTATCCAGTCAATCATCTACCCACCCATTCACCCACCTCATCCACCCATCCATCCATATATCCGCCCTGTCATCCGCATACACATCCATCCTTCCACCCACCTTCTCATCCACCCACTCACCCTGTCATCCACCCACCCATCTATCTGCCCATCCATCTAACCACCTGCCCACCCCCCCCACCAAAAACCCACCCCCCCAAACCAACACCCCCCCCCCCCCCCACCCCCCCCGCCACCCACCCACCCACACCGCCCCCCACCCCTCGACCCCCCCCCCCCCCCACCGCCCCACTGGCCGACCCCGTCAGACACCCCGCCACCCCCCATCCCACCCATTTAGACACCCACCCCCCCCCC
>CAUYPK010158192.1:0-39830 GCA_963574355.1 Loris lydekkerianus
CGTTGACTTCATCGAATCCCGAGCACCCAATTTTTATGCCGACGGAATTAATCGACTTGTGTTACGTTGGCAAAAGTGCATTCAAATGGTGCTTATTTTGATTAAATTGAATAAATATTCACTGAGATATTACAGTTTAAAGTAGACTCATAAAAACGGACAAAACTTTTGAAATGACCTTAATATAATTTTTAATTTAATTATTTGAAATTAATTAAAAATAAAATTTTTTTTTTCTTTTTGTTTCCTAGAGAGTCTTAACCCTTTCTTTAGTCTGGTAGTTAGATTCAGAGTCTGATCATTTAGATTTTTCTTAGAGTATGATGGAGCTGGGGATGAGAAACAGCTTTCATTAGCCCAATCACCAACATCTTCTGCTTATTTTTATATTGTTAGTATTTCATGTAGGAGGGGGCTGGCTGCAATTTCAGATAGTTTTGGTTCATGGTTAAATTCAGCTACTTCAGAGTCACTGTGAAAATGCACAAGCCTAGGCACAAGTTTTTTTTCTTCTATTTATGTGCCTTTCCTCCACTGCTGTCTTCTACAAAAACTTGGGCAGGACAGGTGGAGAAGCTGACCTGCTCAACAGAATGATCTCATCTTGCATCTGAGGCTTGTCCATCTTGCTAGTCTGAGTTATTTCTCCTTGAATTCAGGATTCTTCCAGACTCTAATCGGATCTGCCATTCATTGTCTGATCCAAGGCTAAAATGATTTCCCTTGTCCCTGTAAATTCTCTTCACCTATGGCTGATGCTCCTTTGTCCCCAGGTGTGGAGCAGCCACAGGTCTTGTTTCTTCCCAAAATTCAGTTCATTAAAGCTTCTTTGATTCCACTGCTCTTCCCTAGCACCGTAGAAAGTCTGGTTTCTATTTTCTTTTTTCTGAATTTTTCTTGCTGTTACCACAGGGACAAAGGTCTTTTACAACTCTCTATATCCTGATTGGAAGTAGAAATCTCCATAATTGTTAGCTTCTATTACTATTATTGGATACAGGCATTAGTAAGATAAGCCCCACACAAAGAAGAAGATAACGCAATGAAGATTAATGCTATTATTCAGAAGTACATGGTTCTCTGAGATTTTTTTTTTTAATTTTTTTTTGCAAAATGACCATTTTGGAGATGAAGAAACTGAATTTAAGAAAAAATAAGTACCTTGTCCAAGGTCATAGTACTAACAGAGAGCAGCATCTGGATTTAAACCCAAATCATATAATTCTAGAATTCAGGTGTTTATCCCCTCTGCTATAAAAATAAAGATTTATGTTAAATTTACTTAAAGTGCCAGGTAAATAGAAAACATTTAATAAGTGGAGGTATGCAAAACACCCCATCTGTAACTGAGTCAGAGATGGGGGACATGGCACTTGGACAGTTCTCCAGAAACATTTATTGAATGAAGGATTAAAATCTTCATCCCATAATACACACATACATGTGATTTGACCTAGCAGAAGAGCCTAACGTCTAAAAGGACTTGAGAATTTTCTGTCACATACGTGGAGCCTGCTTTCATGGCTTTTTCCGAGCTACCTCCTCCTCCTTATATGACAGCCAGTGGTTCTGGGGCATTAGGAGAGACCTCAAAGTTTTAGAACAGTCCTACATTCCCAGACATCATTCCTGGAGCTTCCTGGGTTCCTGGCTCCAAGATGACCCAGTGATTACTGGGACTCAGGATAGTGACCACCATTTGCTCACCCTAGGACTGGGTCTCCAGTGACTAATCTGCTACTAAACCCAAACCCTAGGGAGTTGCAGATTCTGCCAACTCATCCCTCGGTTTGCCACCTGGTTGAGGGCAAAAAACATTACTGGGTGGTGATCATTCAGCACTGCTAGGGCCTATGCTTACCTCTTAGATGCTAGCATAATTGTGAAGAGTGAGGCATCAGGCTGAGCAGTTCAAATCCCAGCTTTACTTTCTTTCATACTGTGAGGTCTTGAGTAATGCACTAATCTCAAGTTAGTTTCCCATCTCAATAAAACATGGGTATAAATATATAACCTTCCAGACGGAGCAGTTGATCGATTGGGTGAATACATAGTCAGATTTAACACAGTACTTGGTACGTAATAAACACTCAACACACACTAGCCATTCTTGTGTCTGAGTGTGGTGGCTCACACTTGTCCCAACCTCTTGGGAGGCTTAGGTAGATGGCTCATGTGAGTTCATGAGTTTGAGGTTGGGGTGAGCTAAGATTGTGCCATTGCACTCCAGCCAGGTGACAGAGTGAGGCCCTGTCTCTTAAGAAAATTATCCATTCTTATATTTTATTAATATTAGCTGTTCAGGTTGCATATTTCCAAGCAGCAGGACGGAGACTTGAATCAAACTCAATGTCTGTGTGATTTTTCCCATTGTGCTAGTTTTTTCACCCAGTGAGCTGGCTAACAGGCAGATTCTAGACCCTACCACCAAAGATTCAGGAGGTCTGGGGTGCGGCCCAGGAACCTGCACGTTGACAAGCACCCCAGGTAATCCAGAGGCACCCAAGGTAAACCATGCTTTGATGATCACTCCAGGCTCTCCTGCCTCCCTGGTCAGAGCCAGGCCCAGTGCAAAGGCAGAGGTTTGGAGGGAGGCCCTGATCACACCTTGTCTTCAGTGCATCACCCTCTCTGTAGACAAGACAAAACACAACTTCACCCCACTCCCTGAGATTTTAGTAAGGTGATACCGGGAGCTGGGTAGGGACCAATTCCTCTGCTGTCAGCATAAGACTTAACCTGGCAGGGCTGAAACCCTCAAAAATAGCCTACTCTTTTCTTTTCTTTTCTTTTCTTTTCTTTTCTTTTCTTTTCTTTTCTTTTCTTTTCTCTTCTTTTCTCTTCTTCTCTTCTCTTCTCTTCTCTTCTCTTCTCTTCTCTTCTCTTCTCTTCTCTTCTCTTCTCTTCTCTTCTCTTTTTTCTTTTCTCTTCTCAGAACATGGTATGTTTGGACTGCCGCCACCCTGAAATAGAAGGCTCCAAAGTTGAGTCAGAGTCACCAAAGTGGGCCGTTGACCTGCTAAGCTTTGAACCTGTGTGAGGTGGCCCAGCTCCGTTGGCCAAACAAGTTTTATTTCATGGTCCACCCTTGGCCAGCAGTGGCTGCTGGAGAGCTGTGTGGAAGAGGCTGCTGAAGCTGGGTTCAGGTCAGTGGTTCTTAGCCATGGGCATTTTGTCCCGCAAGGGATATTTGACAATTTCTGGGGACATTTTTGGCTATTGCAACTGGGACGGAGAGGGTAAAGCCATCTGGCAAGTGATGGTGAGGGCGCTGCTGAGCTCCCTACAACACCCCAGAGAGCCCTGTGCTACCAAGTATTATCCTGTGCAAGTGTCAACAATGCCAAAGTAAGAAACTCTGCTCTAGGCTCAGAGGAAAAGGGTGTTCTGATTGATAAGCAAATGTCTGGCATAGTGAAAGCTCTTGAGTTCTGTTTTTACAGATTCCACCAATGGGGCTTTGATTTCAGTCTGTCTTTTAAGCTTCCCGTTAAGTTGAGGGCACCAGGATTGTAGCTCCTATTGGCCAAAAGGGGGAAATAGAGACTCTGGAGAGTGACTGAAACCCCATGCTTGATAATCTTGCAGTGCCTCAAGGCCTGGGGATGTAAGGATAAGGCTCAGAGACCTCTCCCTCTCTGGCTTGATCATAAGAAACCATTTCTTATCCCTGAGGACTGGACCAGTCCTTGGAACATAGTAAAGGAGGAAATGGACACATTACCCTGAGCTCCTTGGTAGTTGGGACAGGTGATAGGGGACAGGGCACAGAGGACTATCCTGGGAGAGGAAAGGTGATGGGGACAAGGCACAGAGGGCTATCCTGGGAGAGGAAATGGACAGATCAGGAGGACACTGACATCCAACCTTCTCCCAAATGCTCAACCTTCCCAGCCATTGCTGGGCCTAGCTCTTTATCAAAAGCAGACAATGAGGGGCCCCTGGGCATCCCTGAGCACCTCTAATGTGAACATAGAGACCTAAACAAACCCACAGAACACTCAGGAATTGAATAGAAGGATTCCTGCCCATGGAGAGAAGTCACCACAATGTAATTATGGTGTAATTATAATGTAATTATAATACATTATATTATTAATGTATTATTAATGTATATTAATCTATAAGTACAATGTAATTATAATAAAAACAAAATCCTCTAAAGCCAAAGGGAGGCAACAGAACATAATGCATCCATGAAAAAGGAACACGGTGTCATGAAAAAGGAACACTTTGTCATAAAAAAGGAACACATAGAACAAGAAGAACTCTTGGGGAAAAAATTATGATAGTAGAGCTACATTCAATGGAAGGTCTAGGAGACAAAGTTGAGGAAAACTTTCAAGAATTTATGGCGAAATAAATCATTGAAAACAGGAGATACATGATTAGAAAGGGGACTGGGGCAGGAATGCTAATATTCAAATCTTATGGGTGCTAGAAAGAAAAGGAAAATGGGGGTAGGAAATGTTGATAAAGGGAAGGACATAAATTTCAAGATTGAGAGGACCCCACAAGTGGAGGAGGCCAGATTTCTGTTAGGAAAGGTCAGTGGGAAATTTCAGGGCGTTCATAGCAGACAGGAGGTCTAAAAACTTCCGGAGAGCATTAAACTTTTCAGTAGTAACCCTGGAAGCAAGGAGACAATAGAGCAATGTCCTTAAAATCCAGAAGAAAAAGTATTCCCAACCTAGAGTTCTGTGTGAAACCAAATATAAGAATATCCTCAGACATGCAAGGTCTGGAGAAATTTACCTCCCATCTGCCCCTTCACAGGAAACTACTAGAGGATGCACTCCACCAAAATGAGGCATGAACGAAGACACAGGAAGATGTGGATCCAGGAAACAGGAAGTCCCACTCAGAGCTGGTGAAGGTCAAGTGGCAGGAAGGCAGATCCCAGGATGCTAGCCGCAGAGGGCAGCAAGCCCACTTTGGAAATGCCAGCCTTTTCCAGGAAAGACTTCTTCCAAGATAGGAAATCAATGAAACCCCGATGTGAATGAAAATACTGAGAAAGACTTGGATGATTGGCAAAGAGTTTGAGGTTAGGAAAATAGTGTTCAGTGCACAGAAAAATAAGCAGATGAAGAAATCCTGACAGTTATTAATGTAATGGTGAACATCAATCTCACCCAAATGGTGGCATAAGAGAGGGCCAGAGGGATGAAAGTGGTTGTCTCAAGAAAAGGGGAAGGGAAGGGGAGACTGAAGACCATGGCTTGAATTAACCATCCTCCTAACCAGCTGATTTGCTAAACTAGGCACTTGGATCAAAATTGAAAATTAAAAACAATACAATTAGTGTACGTGTAAAAACTGGTAAAATCTGAAAAAGGTCTGTATCTGAGGTAATAATATTGGACAAATGTCAATTTCCTGACTGTGGCAAAGTACTTTGGTTACTGAAAATATCATCATTGGGGGAAGGTGGGTGAAGGGGATATAGAGATTCTCCAAGTTATTTTTATAACTTTTTGTGAGTTTTAAACTATTTAAATTTTAAAAGTTACACACAACAACTACAGTAGGAGAATACGCTGTTCCCAAAGCACATCTTACAAAGGGAAGGACTCTCCTGGCCCCCTCTGTCTGGATCAAACGCAGCCTGCAGCCCATCGTTAGGTGGAATCAGGGGGTGGGTGAAGCGAGGCTGACTGAGGAAGCTGCCTGCCCTCAAGCCTCAGTAGGAGGCCAGAGTTGCCAGCTCTGAGCGGGGCAACAAGCAGAGGAAGAACTGTTCCTAGCAGTTTTATGCGGAGTTGTGAAGGAGAAAGCAAAAATTAAACCATAAATATGCTGCTGACTCATCTTTTTAAAAGGGAATAAATGCCTGTCAGTCACTGCCTGGGAAAAAGAGGCTTTATCAAGTGGTCTGGTGGCATCTGGATAGAGTGGCCTTCCTGTTCTGCTGGCGTCTCCCGGGAAGCCTGCTGGACTTGTCACCAGGAGGGTGGCACCCAGGACTGAGAAACCTGGCCCACCAACTCTCGCCCACAGCTTTGTGGGACAGCCGCACAAATCAGGAGGGAGAGGACAGAGGATCTGGTTGATCTGGAGTCAGGCTGATCTGAATTTGAACAGTAGAGCAACCTGAGCCCAATTGTGTGGCCATGGGCAAGAGCCTCACACCTCCTGAGCCTCATTTTCCTTACCTGCAGAAGGAGGTTCAGTGTGCAGGTTGGAAGTCAATGTCGGTCAGGGCATGTGTGCCTGACAGCACCCCAGCATACTGTTACTTTACATGTGAAGAGCAGTGGCCTCTAAATGTCAACAGGCTTGTTCGTGATCACATAGCTGGTAAGGGGCCAAGCCAGGATGGCACCTTGTTGGCGTGGGTTCAAAGTATGGCTCTACCAACAGCAAAACTTTCTCAGTCCTACCCCGTGGTGCCCAGCCGGGCGTTCCCAAGCACTTACTGTGCACCTCTGTGCCTGGGCAGTGCTCTGGGGGCAGCAGTTGCAGCAGTGAGCAAAGCAAGCCTGTTCCCCCAAGAAGCAACATGCCAGTGGGGAAGGTGACAATCAACATAAACAGGGGATAATATTCGCTCACTGTCCCATGTGAGAAAAGTCGGCGGAAGAGGCAGATGGAGCACCTGGGGATTGTGTGCTACCAGCTGAAGGGGCCATCACTGTGCAGTGGGGGAACCCAAGCAAGATCCCTCTGCGGGATGCAGGGTGGCCAATAGTGTATGGAGTCCAGGGTCCTGACTCCTGGAATGTGAGTGGAAAAGGAAATGCCAGCCTTGGGGATTGGCTCAAAGGTAGACTTTGACTGGCCAAGTTGCGGCCCCAGGGATGAGGAACCTGATTCCCCATCTTGCCAGACTTCCAAGGGGACTGCAGGGGCCTCAGGGACAGCTCCTTAGACACCCATGGATTGCTGCCACAAGGGTTCCCTGATTCCTGTGAGGCTCTGGGGACTTAGGGAGGGCACTGGACTAGGGGTCTAGCCCTGTTCTGCTGTCCATGCACTGTGTGACATAGGGTGAGTCCCTGCCCCTGCTCCGAGCCTCAGCATTCTCACCCGGACAAGTTGGGGGCTATCTGAACGATGTCTAAGAAGCAGCTCTGGCTTTAACTTTTTGGTATCTGCAAACCCACAAGCCTTTGGGGAAACAGCCATCTATTCGGCATCTTGGAATGCCGCCTGCATATCTGCTGCTCACTATCACTGAGGAACAGCACAGATGTGGCTGTTAATCTCGTGGAGCCGCGGAGGGACATAGACACTAAGCCACTAATGCCCTTTGGATACGTCTATGAAGAAAGAGAGTGAGAGGCGCATCTGGGTCGCTTTTCCTCCTGGTGGCGCTTGTGGGGCTGGGTGACTAGGCTGCAGCATGAGGAGTACAACCCAGGTCTGAGGCCGGGGGTGGGGTGGGGGTGGGGGGTCTACAGATGAGACAACCACGGAGTCTGGAAGGCAAGCCGGAGCTTGCATGCCGGGACCCAGGACCTGGGGCAGGTGCTAAATCTCCTTCAGACCAGTGAGGGTCAAGGGAAGAAGGGTGGGGGGGAGTGGCTTCTTGTCACTGTTTCGAAACTGGGTCTTAAGGAAGTGGCCGAGTGATGTGTGTCACTGGTATCACTGAGGTAATCTCTCTGAGCTCTGCTTTCCTGATGGTGTCTAGTTCACAGGCTGGTTAGGGGAATTAAGAGACAATGTGGAGAGTCACCGGCACGAAAGTGATCAATAAGCAGCGGTTGATCAGTGAGCCCCAACCTGTATTGAGCCCCTCTTCCGGTCTAGTCCCCACAGTGTAAGGAGAATAAGCTTTTGAAAACCACGTTCAATGCTTGCCACTGCAGCCAGGAGGAAGTCCAGCTCTGCACGTGGCCTGGAAGCGTTATACTGGCTGCTGTGCTGTTTCTTGAATATGCCAAGCATATTCCAACTTCAGAGGCTTTGCAGTTGCTGTTCCATTTGCCTGCAACACTATTCCCTCCATTCTATCTACATCTAGTAAACTCCTACTCATTTTCTAAAGCCTGAGCTTACACGATACTTCCTACGGAAAGCTCCCCCCAGGCTGAGTCAGGGCCCCTATTTGCAGCAACTATAAAATCTTGTACTTTTCCTTCACATCACATGTTCTTGTGGTTATTTGTTTAACAAGTGCCTGCTCCACCAGCCTGTAAGTTCTAAGGGTATGAGGACCCTCTGCTTTGTCCACGATCTCATCTTCAGGGGCTAGTACCATGCCTGGTACATGGTAGATGCCCAATGGTGCTCAATAGTTCGTGATTGAAGGATTATGTGAATGAATGTCTATTTATCACCACACTTCAATTTTCCCTTGGACCAGGGCTCTGGGTAGCCCTCAGGATCTCTTGGCATCACCCCAATTCAGAAGTAGCAACCTGGACAAAGACTTCAGCACCCCTGGTCCCTATTTCCATCTCTGTGGGAATCTCTCAGTGAATTTGGGAAGTCCCTCAACCTCTGTGGTTCTCAAGGTCCCACATCTGTAGAATAAGGAAACAAAGCCCTCCTCAGGTTTCCCGAAGAGGCTGCAGGGAGGAGCAGCACAGCGCGTCTGCACGAGCTGAACCTCTGGAGGAAGTGGCTGGCTTGGTCCCCAGCACAGGATGACATGTGTAAGGCCTGAAAGTCAGAAGCCATGGGATGTCTGCTGCCAGCCCCCACAGCAGTCCTCTGTAGAGCAAAGGGATTTAGAGACGAGGTTCACTTCCCTGAATGTATCCTACACGGTCGTGGGCTCTGATGCCATAATAGAGTGAGACTTTAGGGAAATCTTGGATGAAAGTAAGTATATTTTGCATATGGGATAATTATGGTCAAAGGGAAGTACTATTGTGGATTAAAAATAAAATCCTGTGTAGTGACTCACATTAAGGGGTGAAGTCTCTCTCACCATCTGTGACTTTGGACTGGCCTTGTAACTTGCCTCGGTCAATAGAATGTAGCAGAAGTGAGGCTGATCGACTTCTATCAGAGGACTTGCAGCTTTCACTGTTATTGTCTTGGACTCTAGATGCCCCACAAGGAAGCCTGAGCTAGCCACTTGGAGGTAAACTGAAGCACCTGATTGGCAACCCCAGCCCTTTGCCAGACCTGTGAGGGAGGCCATCTGGGACCAGTCAGCTCCCAGACACTTGCCAGCTGACCTTTCCTTTTGCCTAAAACTAGTCCAGCCAACACCACGTGGAGCAGAGAAGAGCCAGTCCCAGCTGACCCTTGCTCAAACTGCCAAATGCCAGAGTCATTGCCTTAAGTTCTCAGGTGGTTGGTTTTGCTCCAATATAAAATTGACACAGCTGTCTGTCTCCTTGGTCAGGCTTTTTTTTTTTTTTTTTTTTTTTTTTTGCAGTTTTTAGCCAGGGCTGGGTTTGAACCTGCCACCTCCGGCATATGGGGCCAGCGCCCTACCCCTTTGAGCCACAGGTGCTGCCCTGGTCAGGCTTTTTTACTCTTCCTGTCTCCTGATCACATCAAGCAGAATATTAAGAGTATGCAGCTGCATCAGGCAAACCTGGATAAAAATCCTGATTCTTCCACTTATTAACTGTGTGACCTTAGACAGGTTTCTTAACCTCTCTGAACTTTACTTTTCTTCATCAGTAAGATGCACATACCTTTGGCTTATTGTGTATAAGCTTGAAATGAGATAATACTCATTATATGACATATAGCTAGGGTTCAGTAATTTCGTAAAATTGTCAATAAACACTTAGTGAGCCCTACTAAGTGCTGACATTGATCTTAGAATTTTGGGGGCTTAACAAGACAGACAAGGGCCCTGCCCTAGCAGGGCTTATATCCTAGAAGGGGAAGACAGAATAAATATGTGAAAAACCAGATAATAGCAGGTGGTTACACATGCTCTTAAGCCTGCTGTGACAGACAGCGATGGAGGCATGATGTGGGGTGGGACCTGGGGAAGGCCTTTCTGCAAAGGTGAGTCTAAGCCAAGATCTGGATGATGAGGAAAAGCTGGTCACAAGAACAGGAGAAGAGGGACCAGCACATGCAAAGACCCTGATGGGGGACTGAGGACAAAAACTTGGCAGAGGCCAGTGAGGTGTGGCAAGGAGGAGCCCGTGCTGGTGGTCTAAGCAGGTGGAAGACACTTTATTGTAATTGCTACTGCTATTGATACTCACTCAGGTTCAAGGCCTGGTCCAGAACAAGTTCATGCTAGAGTGGCTGATGAGGGAGGGCTTCAGGCACAACCAGTGTGGTGTTTCCATGGAAACCCATCACCACTCCCCTTGGATAACTAGAGAGAATCCCAGAGTTCTCTTATCCTCTGGTCCTGACCTGACCTGGGACTCATTTCCTCTTCCTCTGCCTCTTACCCTGAGCCCCAGCTGTTTGGAAGGATGCAGGCACAGGACAGGATGCTCTTCCCATGGCGCACCGTCTACGCACAGCACACCAGGCCTTGATGGCCCCCAGCCAGGCCTCTGTCCCAGTGCGTGTCAGCCCAGGACGCAGCTGAGCCTCACCTGGCTATGCAGCAGGAAGAGCCTATGTTGATTTCAGGGGTCACAAGGCCAGTCCACTGCCCTGGACAAAGAAGTTGGCTCGCGTGGTGCCTGTGGCTCAAAGGAGTACGGCACTGGCCCCGTATACTGGAGGTGGTGGGTTCAAACCCAGCCCTGGCCAAAAGCTGCAAAAAAAAAAAAAGAAGAAGAAGAAGTTGACTTATAATCCTCATGAGACTCAGCATCTAAGCAGGCTGTCAACACAGTGGGCAGACGCTGTGTGGCCCCAGGACTGAGGCCTGTAGCCCCACCTGACACCTGAGGAGACTGACCACAGAGGCAGGCCCCGCCTGCTGTGGAAGGCAGACATTTTGAGAGCCAGATTGCTCTCCATTTGGGCACACGTGTGTGTATAGGTGTACACACAGAGACCTACAAACACAACCACACATTGCCCCACACGACTGAGAGTCAGGCGAACCTGCTGTTAGGTGAGTAAGGCAGAAACACAGGCGAGCAGCACACAGACACAGTCCTATGAGGGTGTGACTGGAAGCATGTCACTCTACACAAGACACACACACAAAAAGCTGCAGACACATCCATTGATGTTCCCGCCCTCACCTCTCAGATAATTGTGCCAGAAAATAGAAACATCTGCCCCCCACCAGCCCCTCCGCAGGCAGCGCAGGAGTGAGTTAATTAAGCCTTCACGGGAGTCTGGCATTTTCCTGGCAGCCCTGTGGCCCTCACTGCCAGAGCAGCCGCCAGCCCAAGAGGCCTTTGTGATGGGCGCCAGGGGGCACTCAGCCCAGCCTGTCTCCCCCTCCAGACCCTGAAAAGACTCTTTACTTTATTATTCCTTTACTTTACTGACCCTTTGGGAGCCAATGACCTGCTTATGAGAGTAGCCGAGATGAAACTTTCAAGAGCTTGAGGGCTGGATTAGCAGAGATCCCCCTAAACCTCCCAGTCCTCTAACTTTAGGACACCCGAAGGAGTTAAATCAGCTTTGGACATGAGCGATGGATGCCCCCAGCTGCCCTCTGCCTATTCCAAGGGCTAAACTCAGTCTCTCTGGCCAGAGCTGGACTCAGTTTTCTTTTCTTGGCATCCTGAGCTTGGGTCCTTGTCCATTCTCTCACACACATGTACCTCTCTGCCTCCCTGGACTTCCTGTTCTCCTTTCAGCACACCAGGCTCACGCCTGCCTCAGGACTTTTGCACCTGCTCTGCTCTTTGCCTGAAACCCACACCTTACCCCCCCAGGCTTGTGTTCGCTCCCTCCTTTTCAACACAGATCTAAGCTCTAGCAGTACCTCCTCAGAAAGGCCTGCTCTGACCCACCTAGTTAAAATATCTCCTCCAAGCAAGCCTTCTGTTCTTTCCTAACCCCGTAGTTTTCAGTTCTGCTTCCTTGTTAGAACTAGTCTGAGGCCAGAGCCCTGTGTAGGCTAATCAGGCATCTCTGGTATGTGGACGGTGAGTGCTGGCATTTTAAATAAAGCCCACAGGATTTATTTAAAATGCTGCAGGAGAATTCGTGGCTCAGAGACCTTTCAGTCAGTTAAGAGGAAAGGTTGAATTTTGCCCTCCTCAGCATTGGTCCTGTGGATTGGGCACCTACTATGTGCATGACCCATGTTGGGAACAGGCATGAGAATCTCAGCACACAGTGGGGTGGCGCCTTCTGTGCAGAGGGCTTTTCATGAGAAGCTTCATTTCACTTCCCTAACAGCTCTATGATATGGGAACTACTGTCATCCCCATTCTAAAGACCAGAAAACTGAGGCACAGAGAAGGTCACTTACACAAAGCCGTGAAGCTGGGAAATGGTAGAACTGGCAATTGAACCCAAGCAGTGTGACCCCGGGGCCTGGCTCTTGTGTGTAATCCTCATAGTTACTTCATGATATTTTAGAAATGTGGAACCATGGCTCAGGACACTTTCCCAGGGTCACACACAGCTGGGATTCAAGCCCAGGCCAGTCTGCTGTAAAGTACAACATGTAGGCCCAGGGAGGCGATAGTGTCTTGATCCCTCACGTCCTCCTGGAAACCACCTTCGGGGCGGTGGAGCAGTTGGAAGATGAGAACTGTAGCATTAGTCAGCCCGCTGCTGCCCATGAATTAATTTAACAGCAGCAATAAGGGACTCATAAAAAGCACAGATGTAGCAGCCACCCTTCCAGGTGCTCTACATGTATTGGCTTGACCTTCAAGGAAACCCTATGAGGAAGATGTCCTCCTCCTCTTAGTGACAAGGAACCCACAGCTGCACAGCCAGGCAGTGCTGGGCTGAGATTTGAACTCAGGGAGGCTGGTTCCAGGGTCTCTGCTCTCACCTCCTACATCTGTGGTTCTCAACCTTCCTAATGCCGCGACCCTTTAATACAGTTCCTCATGTTGTGGTGACCCCCAACCATAAAATTAATTTTTTTGCTACTTCATAACTGTAATTTTGCTACTGCCATGAATCGTAAGGTAAGTATCTGACATGCAAGATGTATTTTCATTGTTACAAAGGGTCACAACCCACAGGTTGAGAACTGCTGCCCTACATCACAATCCCTCCTGGCTGCCTTGTTTACTTAACTATTTGAAGCTCCATTTTCTCCTTTATGAAATGGGTATAAGGGTGCTCACCTCACGCAGAAAATTAGAAGACAAAATGAGAACCCAAATGCAGGGATCATGCAGAGCAGGCACTTGATGAGAGAGGTTGCTGGACGTCACCCCTTCAGCAGGTGGCCTGCAGCCTCATACACAGTCGGTGCCAGTCTAACATGTGACTTGGACAAAGGGGGTAACATTTGGAGGCTGCTGGGCTGCAGTTCCTCCCGAGAGGTGCAAGGCCCCAGCAACCCCCTTGGGAGCCCACACTCAGCATCAGCACCTTCAAATGCCTAGAAAACTGCTGCGTGCGTCACCACTGATCTTCCATTAACGTGTAATTGCTATTGCAGGCAAGTAACTGTGTTCTCTGAGGTCAGATTTATAGCAGAGCAGGAAACAGCCAGGCAACAGGCGTGATGGAGATAGGAAAAGAGCAAGGGCTAGTCAGAGGCTGGGAAGAGATGACGCCTTCAAGGAGAAAGGCTGGGTCCTGGAGTGGATTTGCAACATGACTTTTCAGGCCCAGAACTCATTTTGTATGATCTTCCCTGCCGCCCCCACCATGCATGCCCTGAAAAGGCCATAGTTTGAGTCTTCCAGCTACATTTCCCAGGAGTATGTGACAATGCACCCACCGAATGGGCAGTACTGAGATTGAAGACTTTCTTACGAGCCGCTTCGTGTTCTCCCTATGTGTAACAGCAGCGACATTTGCAACAAGTCGTCAAAGACTCCTGTCTGGAGGGTGTGAAAGCAGCTTTTTAATTTCAAGGCTCTCAGCCCCTCCTGGGAGCTGTGTGCCACACACATCACACTCCAGCTCTTTAAAGAGATCTCCAAATGTGCACATAGCTGTCTGCTGAGTAACCCATTCGGTCCGTTGTGCTCTCCAACATGCCTTAGGAGTTGCGAAGATCACTGTGCCGCCACTGTGCCCTGACATCTCCTGTTACCTGCCTTTGCACTAGCCGTTTCCCCTGCTAGCGGTGCTCCTTGTCTGGCCATCCTGGCAATTTGCTATTGGTCCTTAAAGACTCAGCTCCAGTAGTAACTTCTTTTGTGAAACTTTTCCCAAATGGAAAGTCTGAGTTGAACACAATCCTTGCCAAAGCTCTTTGAATTATCTTCTCTCCTGCCTGCTTTCCAAGATCAACCTTGGGTCCATCCATGAAGAAGTTTGTGTGGTGGGACAATGGTCCTCAAAGTGCAGACCCTGAGCCAGCATCAGCTTCTGCACCACCTGGGGCCGTGTCAGAAATGCAGGTTCTCAGGCCCATCCCAAGCTGACTGAATCAGGCATTCTGGGTCCACAGGGCAGCCACGCTTTTCTTGGATAAGCTCTCCATCTGACTCTAATGCATGCTCACACTTGAGAACTACTGTGATGGGGGATAAGGTGACTTTGTGCATGACTAACTCAGAACAAAAATACAAAAAGCAACTACAGCAAACACCGTCTACGGGACTGGGTGCCAGACATACACTAGGCACTTTGCCTGCACTAATTCTCCACAGCAGCACCTAAGGAAGACACCATTATACCCATTATATAGATGAGAAAACAGAGGCTCAGACAGTTACCCATTTCCCTAGGAAACATCTAGTAAGTGGTGGATCCAATTGCAAACCAACCACTGTCTCTCTGATGACAATGCCTGTGTGTTACCCACGAAGAAAGTTGTCCATGCGATCCAGACGTTCAGAGACAGAGACCATATCCCACATCAGGCTTTTCCTGAGTTTTATATTTTCAAAGTATCATTTTCGAAGATCAAATAGTACTTCAAAAAAAAGGCTCTTATTCCTCCTGCTCTCTTCTCATCTCTGCTCTCAGAAGAGACTACTTTCAACTCTTGTAGCTATTCTTTTGAGTATTTGCTTCCTTATTTTAAAATAGTAGTGTCTTGTATTATCTCTTGTTTATCCATTTTAGACTCAATCCCTTGACTTTTGCTGGACGAGGACTTTTGATCACGTGCACCCCCCACCCTAGGACCACCATGCCACTGCAGGAGGCATCGCTCACCTGGAAACATCTCATATTTGCATGTTTATTTCAACTATTTTTCTTCCAACAGTAGCAAAACTTCTTGAGGGCCTGCTTTTCTACTTGTCCAGAGGTTCAATAAGGGTGTGGAGCAGTTTTCCCTGCTGCCATCCCCTCCCAACAGAATTAAATCTCTAATTGTTATGAAATCCATAGTCAATGTTTCATAATTAAGACCAAATGTCACTCACAACTGAACCGAGTAGTGCATGGTTCAGCTCTGGCTGCATTTCCTTTTTGTCCAGCGTGTCTTGTCTCCTGGCTCCTGCCCCTGCAATGTCCTTTCTCTGAGTTGCCTCCTTATAGAACGTCCTAGAATCACCACGTGTTCCATTATTCCATAGTGAGTTCTCCTGAAGACTCTGCAATACTTTAGTTCTACCTGTGAATATATGAGACACACCAGCATTATCTAATAAATTCATATTATCAGTATAGATTGTATTAAGCTTTAAGTGGCTTAAATAAGAGAGAAGTTTTTATTTGTTTTTGGTACTTCACAAAAGACTAAAATCCAGAAGCAATTCCAGGGAAGGCATTGAAGGTTCACACCATCAAAAAGACCCAGGCTCCTTCTATCTTGCTGCTTTGCTACCCTTAATACTACACTCCCAACGTATAGCTCAATATGGCTGCTTGAGCTCCAACCATCATGTCTGCATTCCAGCCATTAGAAAAAAGAAAGGTATTCCTGTTCCATATATGAGGACACTTCCTAAAAGTTGCACACACCATTTTTGTTTACTATCTTATGTTCACAGCTTACATACCCAGCTATACTTAGCTGCAAGAGAGGCTGGGAAATGTAATCTTTATTCTGAGTGCCTACATGCTCAGCAGAAAAACAGTTCTGAGATCAGGTAAGAAAGAGAGAACTGAGGGTTGGGGCATCTGGCAGACTTCATCACACCCCCTTTCGCCATAGTTCATTTGAACTGGCACTCCAGCCTTCTCACCCCTGCTGAGAAAAGCAGGATAGCTTCTTCCTATATTTCCAGCACCTTCTCTTCCCTTTTGCCTTCACTCATTGGCTCATTGTGCTCTGGACAATCCCCCATTCTTCCTCCTGCCTTGGGTCCTCCCCCACACTGTGCCTGTGCAGGCTCTGACTACCTGAGAGTCACCCATCCTGGCAGAGATAACGCCCACTTATTCACCAGACCTCAGACAAAATGACAGTTCCCTGCAGAAACTTCCCTGATCCCAGAAGATTCTTCTGTTAGATGTTTTCATGGCCTCCTGACTGTCTCCTTTACAGTATCCATTGCGATCGTAATTAGGTATTGATGTGTATTGGCAGTTGCTTACTCACTCTCTCTAGCCTGACTGTAAGCTCTTGGAGACAGGACCACCTCTATCATGTTCACGGAGCCAACTCACGAAAGCCTGGTAAACACTCATGGCACAGTTACCTCTTCCTGGAAGGCCTTCCTCTCAGGTCACCTGTCCTAACTCCCTATCCTTCCAAAGCCAACTAAAATACCCACTCCTCCAGGAGGTCCCCCGTGCTCTCAACCCTCCTGAGTGTCCATGCCCTCTTGTCACCATCACTTTCTGCCATGTGCTATTAACTTTGGGGACCATGTCTCAGCTCCTTTCTGAGTCTGTGAGTCCTGGAGGGCAGGCCCCATATCTGATTCTTCTGTGTCCTTCACACAAGCACAAGAACAACCAGGAGCCTCTCTGGTCCAAAAACAGAATTGCTGACCAGGAAGCAGGACTCTGCACTGCCTTGTGATGTCCAGCAACAGCCTCTCTTTCCCCACCTGCCTTTCCAGATCCGACATTCTCCGACTTGCAGCCCAGCACAGCAGCTCTGCTCAAGGGCTTCTGAGTTCCACCCAGCATACCTCTGTCTGCAGGCCATAGGCTCAGGTGCTGTGGCTTTTGCTATCCATTTAGAGATCAAAGGAACAGAAATTCTGGACACCAGGCTCAGGGGCAAAACAAAACAAGCATATCAGAGTGGAGGAACTTTTACTAACTTAACAGCTGGCACTAGAGGCCTCAGCAGAGGAACTGTAACATTGTTTGGAAAAAAAAATATTATGACAAGTCCAGGGGAGGATGGGAAGAACTTGTGAGCCTGATGCCAAAGTCTTGGAGGAAGTCTCTCCCCTGGGGAGTTTGGGGGGAGAGACGTAGCAGCTTGGAGAAGAATAATAGCCGATGTTTATGAGTACCTTGGTCTGCACAGGAATGTGTTTGCTCTGTGCTTAATTTATTGCAGCAATCAAGGTGCCTGGTTACAAAAAAGAAGAGAATGGAAAGAGAAAGAGAGAAGGAAAAGAAACAGATAAAAAAGGAAAGACTAAGGAACCCCTGTGGCTAGCCGAAGCAGAGAAGAAAATCTATCAGCCAGGTCTGAGACACCAGGCTACTGACTAGAGAGCCCAGGCATCACAGATGGCTTAAATTAGACAGCTATTTCTTTCTCAGCAAGTAGACAAAAGGTCATGGTGATCTTACATATAACAAAATATATGTTCTAACAAAATACCTTAGACCAGGTAATTTATAAGCAATAGAAACTGACTTCTCAGTTCTGGAGCTTGTAAAGTCCAGGATCAAGATCAAGATCAAGTTGCTGGCAGATTCAGCTGTCAGGGCTTCATAGATGACACCTTGTTGAGATATTCTCACATGGTGGGAGGGTGGGATCAAAAGGGGGTGAACAGGCTCCCCAAGGCCCTTTGGTAAGAACACTAATCCCATTCATGAGGGCTCCATCCTTATTGCCTAATCACCTCCTAAAATCCGCACCTCTTAACACTCGAGGTTCCAACATAAATTTTGGAGGGATACAACCATTCAAATTGTAGCAGTGGTTTTGCTCCAGGAAGTTTCCAAGCCCTGGATTGTGGATTCCTCAACCCTCAGTATTGCTCTAAGCAAGTGGCCCCAGGAGGCTCACTGCATAGCTGCATTCCAGCCAGCAGGACAGGAGGAAGAGGAGGGCGTGTTTCTCTAGCACCACCCAGAAGGTGCCCACTTCTCTTCTGCTCACATCTATTATCCACAGCCTAGCCAGTGGCTACACTCAGAGGAGGAGTCTGGGAAAGGCCGCTGGCCCAGCTAAACATCCTTATAGTACATAATGAGGAAGATGGTTACTGGGGGAAAATCCAGAAGTCTCGGCCACACATGAGATCAGGCAACTTAGAAGATCATTGTGAAGCTAGGATGTCAGGCTCAGAAGACTAGAAGGGTAGCCAGAGGGCGGGACCCACAGCCACATCACACTAATGGACAGGCAGCTAGGGCATGTCACCACTGCTGCCACTGGGAAGAACGTCCCTTCCTGTCTGCTCCCATGTCTTTTTTTTTTTTTTTCCACTTTGTCACTCTCGGTAGAGTGCTTTGGCATCATAGCTCACAGCAGCCTCCAGCTCTTAGGCTTAGGTGATTCTTTTGCCTCAGCCTCTCAAGTAGCTGGGACTACAGTTGCCCGCCACAATGCCTGGCTATTTTTTTGTTGCAGTTTGGCCGGGGCCAAGTTTGAACCCACCACCCTTGGTATATGGGGCCGGTGCCCTGCTCACTGAGCCACAGGCGCCGCCCCCTGCTCAGTGTCTTTGCATCAGGATCAGAGGGGCAGCATTCTGAGGTAGAGGCAGGGCCTGGGCCTGGGCCATGGACGAAGAGGGGCCCTGAGCCCACCCATACCACTGATGACTGAGAATCCCTCCCCAAATGCCCGGGGACGAGGATGCCTGGCAGCACGGACTACACCCCAAAGCCAAAAGCAAGTACCCACAACACACGTCATTTCCTCCATGTGACTTTCCAGTGAAATGGATTCCATCATAAGTGCTGAAGAGAAATTGCGAAGTATGACTAGTCGCACTTGTCGATCACTTATGTAGAGCTTCATGGTTAAAAGCACTTTATAAATATTAGCCCCTTTCATTTATCTTAGTCTCAGAACAGCCATTTAGGTGTCCAGGTTACAGAAGCACCAAGAGGAAAGGGATGTAGGAGCAAAGCTGGGACTTAGACCCGAGGTGGTCTAGCTCCACATTCACGCTCCCAACCCCTCTAGTCCAAGGCTCGCAGGTACAAGAAGCAGCCCGAGAATGGTATGTGGCTGTGCATGAGACGACCCTCCCCCCAATTTTCTAATTTTCAATGAAAGACATTAAACTCACAAGCTCTTCATGTGAGTGCTTGGAACTGCTGCTTTTCTGGAAATCAAGTGGATTTCACATCAGGATCAGTGAGACCCAGTTCAGAGGCAGCACCTCCAGGAAGCTGGGGCCCAGGAGGAAGAGAGACTCCCAGGGGTGGACATTCCCCCCTCACCTCCTTGCCAACCCCCAGGAGGAGTTAGCACAAATATAGGAGAGGACTTTGAACTTCACTAAGTCTTGGAACAAAGGGCATAAAGACAATCTCATTTAGGCCTTAGAGGCAGGATGGCCAACAACTGCCATCTGGGTCACCCACGCTCGGAAGCCAGCACACCAGGGGCTCAGCCTCCCACCTGATAAACCCTCTGTACACACATGGAACTTCCTGGATCTTTAGTCATGGTTACAACCTCGGAACTGAAGTTACAAATTTGACTTTTAGCTGCTCACCAGGCATGCCCCATGTTCCAAGAGAGTGTTCCAAGCAGGCTGAGAAAAGAGAAGAGAGGGGTGCAGAATCCACTGGGGAGCCATCCTCAAATTCATCCAGAGTATCCTATGACTTGCCTGGGGCACTGGGCCCCTAGTGGGACCCTGGCTGACCTTGGAAGTGAGCCCTGTATCAGACAGACCTATGCCTACTTCACTCCCTCTCCCCCCTGCTAGGCCACAACTTGTGGAAGAGCTGGCAGGTCCTCAGAGGCCTGCTGTCTGTCCCCTTCATGAAGGAGGCACAAGGTGTCAATTACTGAGTCACACCACACCCTGACACCACTTGTCATGTCCCCAGGCCTGAGGGGATCCCACCCTTCATCCCCTCAAAACCCACAGGCCAAGGGGCAGCGATTGTTATGGTCCTTATCGTATAGATTGCTAATTTTGTTAATGTTACCCTTATTGTTATTCCAGCCATAATTCTGAGTATTTGCAGTGGCAAATTAGGCACCTGACATTTGCTACCTTCGGCCCTCCCCCAGTGTGGGAGGTTGGCATCCTGGCCTCATCCTGCAGATGAAGAAATGGAAGCTTAGAAGGATGAATGGGTGGTCTTGCAGATTGTAAACCAGGACACGAGCCCCTGCCCTGTGCAGGGTGGAGAGCTCCTCACTACCAACAGCAGGGAGTGGCTTGCCCTTCTGGGAGCAAAGCATCAGTTTTTGAGGCAACCTGCAGGAAACTGCCATGCTGGGGAGGGTTGATAGATTGACCAGCAAAGGTACATCTCCTTGAGGTCCCCTTACCTGGGCCTCCAGGAGACACATGGGAGGCTTCTCACTGGTCTCTGGCACTCCAGGGTGTCAGGACTGAATCCCAGCAGCCCCTGGAGAACTTGACTCCTGCAACCCACCTGGAGTCTGACAATCCATTTTGGTATCACATCTGCAGCTGATTGGATCGAGGTGGACAGCTGATGTAGGGGCAGCCAGAGATACATTTCTCTTTCATAAACACATAAAGTAAGAGACATAGAGTCTCTGACTAAGGGATGGTGGTCCTGGGTCTGTAAGAGTCTGTAGAATCAGGGCACTTGGACCCCACAGCAAGGCAATAGTGGCATGCCTCTCTTCCATGCCCCTTCTCCCAGAAGACTGCTGCGTGCACATCTTGAATCAAAATTACGGGAGGAAAGAAGCCCAAAGATGCAGAGTAAGTTGATTATCAGAGAAGCATCAGCAGACAAAAGAGATGAGTAGAAGAAAGACCCTATGGAACAGGAAGAGAGAAGAAACAAATTAAATGAGAGAAAGCTACTTTCTTGGTCCCTCCCAAGTCCAGCAGCATTCTATTTCCGTGATATTTGTACCCTCCCCAGCCTGACATGAGCTATTTTGAGTGGTTTCTATTCTTTGCAACTAAACAATCTCTGACTCGCAGGAAAATAGAATGGATTTTGCAAATAGTAAGCTCTCAGAAGAAATAAAAGCCGTCTATGAGATCAAAGCAAAGTAGAGGCGGTGACGATTGTGGCCAACTGTCTAATGGCCACACACACCTCCCGTCCCAGTTTAACTTCCCATTTGTAACACACTGGTGCTGAGTCCCCCAGCCCAGGGCAAAGTCTTTTCTCCATTCTCTTAAATCTAATCTGGTCAATAGAATGACCATGATAATAGAATACAGCAGAAGAGAGGCTGTGTGAATTTTGGAACCCAGGCCTTATGAGACCTTTCAGTTTCTGCATTTGCCCCCTTGGAATGTTACCCTGAGCTACTCACATGAGGAAGACCAGGTGAGCCTCCTGGAGGCCACACGGAGGAAAACTCAGGTCCCCAGCCCAGAGTCAGCATTACCGCCCATCCTCTAGCTGGATGCAGTCATGTGAGTCAGCCCAGCAGAAACAGCAGAGGAGCCATACAGACATGGGAAACTGTAGATTATTGTTTTAAATTAAGTTGCGGGGTAGGTTTTAGACTGCAACTGAAGACAGTTACAGAAATTAGTACCTGGAAGTGGGCTGCTTTCATAACCAAGAGCTGAGCCGAGTGCCTTGGCTCTGGGCCCCAGGCAGCAGGAGGGGGCTAAGAGACATGGAGAAGGACTGGATCAGGCGGGCCATGAGCAAATTGCCCTTCAAGGTTGAAGAAAGGGTGTCTTTTGCCATGGCATGGCAGGACAATTATCAAAACTGTCACCCGGAGTAACCCAGGAGATAGAGAATGTGCCAGATGAACTTATGGATCTGCTAAGGAGATTTCCAAGCAGAAACTGGAAAAAGCCACTTGGCTCCATTTAGTTGTGTGTGACAAGGAACAGGAAGAGAGAAACGGGGTAAAAAGAAAACCATTCCCTTTGCAAGCAGATTAGAGGCAACGCGAAGGAGCCAGACACGCTGAGTTGAAAAATAAAACTGTTTCTTATCTCTAGTCTCTGCTGGCAAAAAACTCTGAGTGAAAAATATCCTTGGGGTTAAGATAGAATGAGGTATGGCTGTGGCACCCTTTGTTAAGACCTCAGAAGGATCTCCAGCAGTGTGGTACCTCACAGTTATACAAAAGGGCCTCTAAGAATCTAAAAAAGTGTTAAGCATGGCATGCCTGAAGTGGAAAGAGATCTGTCTCAGAGAAAATTATGAGGCTTTGGGGGCACTGAATGCCTGCAAATATGATTCATAGAGAACCTATAACATTTGAGTGAACTGCAGTAATAAGACCAAAAGGGACTGACCGTTCAAAATGAAATTTACAAGCAGGAAACAGGCCAAGGAAGCTGCTCAGCTGCACATATTTCCTATGGAACAGGAGAAATCTCAGAGAGCAGAGGCAGGAACTCAGAGGGTAAAGCAAGAGCTGAGGAGAGAAATGGGCTAAGGGTCACCCCCAGGAAGCAGAGACAGATCCTAATTAGGGAACATCTTTTGTTCCCAGACTAGGGGGTCTGGACAAGATGTGCCTGGATGGATTTCAGAATTGCTGTGGATCAGTGAATATTGCATGCACTACATTCCTCCCTTTTTATATACTGTGGCTATAATGTCTCTCCAGTGTTCATTGGGTGTCTGAGGGGTTAAGATAACTTTGCTTTGTTAGTTGACAAGCATCTGGATGAAGAGGAACCCTGCGGACATCCAGACCTGATCTAGACTCAAGCCTGATGCTAGGATTGGAGTAAGACTTACAGGGGGGTGTAGCAGGGTATACACAATTCATTGTGAAAAGAAAGAGCATAATCTGTGGCCAGAAGGCAAGATGTAGTAGAATTTTTAATGGCTTCAAATTCATCCCATCTCAGTATGTCCACCCCTTTGCAATGTTACTCTGCTGAGTCTTCCATTTGGGGGGGGGGGATTCTGTTTTTCCATCCTCCTGTATTTAAGCTGGCCCTGAGACTTGCTTTCACCAGTGGAGTCTAGTGCAAGAGAGATGGTATGAGTTTTGAAGGCTAGACCTCAAAGAGGCCTTTCAACTACTGCCTTTGCCCTTTGGAAACAGACATGAGGTCTGACGTTGCAGTAGCCAACCTGTGACCATAAAGATGAAAAACAGGTCAGCTGAGAGGGTGCAATTTTGAGTTTCAGATACCAATGTTGAGGCCCGAACTATCGCTGCAATCACCTACTTTAAGATGAGAAAAATAGCCCCTTATTTGTTAAAGACCTAGATTTTAGGCCAGTGGGTATCAAAGTCTGGTGCCCATTTGAACAGCATCATCAACATCACTTAGTGACTTCTTAGAAAAGCAAATTCTTGGGCCCCACCAAGATGTGTAGGGTTGGAAACTCTGAACTCTGGGGTTTTAACACCTTCTCCAAGTGATTCTAACCCACACTGAAGTTTAGGGACCGCTGGCTCATCTGACACTTGTTTACTTGCATCTGAATGCAAGTTGCACTGACACCCCTTCTCTGAGCTTTTGCTGAAAGCTTTTTCTCTGCCTAGAATGCCCAATTTCCTCCTTCTTTGCCAGTCTTTTTCATTAAATGAATTAATTTCAATCATAAACCCAGAATGACTGAAAATTCAGCTGAGGCAATTTGGTACATGATTATTTTCTGGATTTGGTCTCAGCAGTCTTAGAGGGCTGGATCTAAGCAAAAAGCTATAAAATTGCCCTATTTAAAAATTTTTTTTGGTTCCAGCTGGAAACTCCAGAATTTGTGTTTGTCTCTCTCCTTTTTATATCGGACCAGAAGGAGTGATCAGCGTGCTCCTACAGATGCACATGGCCGGGCTCCCCTCTCGTTCGGGTCACACACTGAGCCTACAGCTTCTATCCACTCTGGGCTGCTAGGATGTTGAGGCAAACAGCTGTTCTACTTAGATTTTGCCATATAACAAAGCATACCAAATCGTGGTAGCTTAAAAGGCCAACAGTTTATTCTTTTCCTGATTCTGTGGTTGGCTGGGCTGTGACACCAGGCCCTGCTCTTTCCGCGATGTGGCCTTTCAACCCAGGCTGTATGGCATGGTGGTCTCAGGGCTGGGTGTTTAAAGAAGGGGGAGAGTGGAAGATAATCTGTGCGGTAGTGGAGATTGAATTCTTTATCAGCAATTCCAAGCTGCTGGAAAGGCAAATCTACCTCCCACTGCTGCTGGCTCCAACCTCCCCCCACTCTTCCCCCAGATGCATATCACAGGCCATCCCAGCTGCAAAATAGTCTGTGATTGAGTGTGTAGCCTTCTCATCTCTATAGTAGAGGCAGGCAGGAAAACAGGGTGGGAAATGAAGGTATAGGGTGTGCCACTGTTGCCTAGGTCCCTTGGCCTATGGCAGTGATTTTCAAATGTTGTGCCATGACACCCTGGTGTGTCATGAGAAATCTTAGGTGTGCAACACAAATTTTTGATGATCATCAATTAAGTTATTTTCAAAGGAAGTTCAAAGCACAGTAAGTATATTCGTTTTTTTACACTTTTCATTAACATAATTCAAGTATGCCACAAAAGTTTAACTGTAAGGCTCAAGTGTGCTGTGAGATAAAAAAAAAGGTTGAAAAACACTGGTCTATGGCTTAAGTCTGGAGTCCAGTTTTGTGGACATAGTAGGCACATGGTGAATACTGATGTATGAAAGAATGGCAGAAGTGGGTGCAGCAGAAACAATGAGATGAGGCTTTGTCCTACTGGTTGGATGATCCTAGACAAGTCACTTCCTCTCTGAAGCTGTTTTTCTTTTTAAGAAAAAAGAAAAATATGACATCAAGTTGTTGTGAGCATTAAGTGAGATATGTGACAGGGTCCTTGGTGGGGCTTTTGACCCTGAAAGGTGGGATGGAATTAGGAATGTGAGCTGTAACAATAGCCACCATGGATCAAGGGCTTGCCGTGGGCAGGGCTCTGTGCTTTGTACCCTTTTCCCATTTCCTTCCCACAGTAGCATTCCCATTCCTCAGATGAGAAAACTGAGGCTCAGAGAGGCATTGTAAGTCACCGGCTGGTAAGCAGAGAGCAAGGATTCAAACCAGTTGGGTTGGGCTCCCTGTGAGTGGCCCTAACCACTTCTTAAAACTGCTTTTATGGGAAAATAAGTCAATGCTGAGCTTCCAGGGCCACCAGCTCTTCCACTGTCCTGACCTCGTAGGGTCAGTAACTTGGCTGAAGTCAAACTCCGGAAACTCTATCCATTGCTTCTGCTGTCTCCACCCCCCAGCTGGAAGGCGCCCACAGGAGCCAGCTGGGCCAGCCTCCCCCCAGACGGCCTCCCCTAGCAGGAGTGGAGTCCTGCCAGATTAGCAGAGTGGCTTCCAATTAGGCTTCATCTCCTGCCCAGGCAGGAGGCAGAAAGCAGGCAGGGCCCAGTGGGGTGCAGGCAGTTAGAGGGTAATTAGATATGGATATGGATCAGCTCCCTTAATGAGCAGGCTGCTTTGGGGGAGGGACACTCAGGAGAAGCATCACTTCAGGCACCTGCCACCCCTAGCATCTTGCCCCCGGCAGCACAGGATGGGAAGGAAGAACTCACATGCTTGGTGGCCCAGGCCCTATGCTGGCCACAGGGCTCCTTTATCCTCATCGCACCCTTATAGGAAAAGGACCGCCATTCCGGCCTGCAAGTGAGGATGCTGAGGCTCAGGGAGGGAGAACACTCTTCTCCCCATCCAAGCCACACAGCTGGATGAAGCAGAGGAAGAGGCTGAAAGGTCTGAAACCCAAGTCGGCACCCTTTCTCTCTAGCTCACCCTTCGCCCCATGTTCTTCATCTTCTCACATCTTCTGACATTAGCGCATCTGGTGGGCATGAATAGTGGACACCAAGGATGATATTCAAATTATTTATGAATTGGTGTGGCAGGGCTGTGGCCTGAAGAAACATCCTCAAGGGCCCCAGCTGTGTTGAGCATTAGCCCCTTGGCTGCTGAATCCTGGGATGGTCCAGAGGATCTCAAAAGAGGGGCTGGGGTGGCTGGGAGCAGCGGGGTGCTAAGAGCACTTGGGGGTGGAGAGAGCAGCTTTTACCCAACTAGTGTGGAAGAAGTCCTATTTTTAGTAATGAGCATCATGGTAATAACCAACACGCCTTGGCAAAAGTTGTGGCACTATCGGGCCCCGCAGGGGTGGTGCTCACTCTCCAGGCCAGCGGGTTGCTGCAAGGAGGCTGCTAGTGTGAAGCACACCCGCCCCCATCCCCACCCTTTCCCCCCCCCCCCAGCTGGCATCCACAGTCCAGGATGGGTGACTCATGCATTCTCCCCAGAGCAAGCAAGGGAGGGGGGGGCAGAGGCTTCCCAGGCAGGAGCAGCAGCCTCAGGGAAGCCCCCATCTGGCTGCAGCAATCTGTCCATCTGGAAAAGGGGATCATATGCCAAACACTACAGCAGCTGTGCCCAAAGCAAGTTCTGCAAATTCAAAAAATTGTCCCCAGGAAAGAGGGTTCCCTAAGTAAGTCTGTTTGGGAAATACTGCATGCCCTGAACTCCTCTGGGGAGTCCCAGCCCAGATGGGCATGTTAAAGAAGCTGAGAAGCCGCAGACTAGAAAAGCCTTTGGACTTTATTGAATCAAATGTTTTCTGGGCATATTTAAGCACTAAACTGTTAACCCAATGCGCCTCAGAGGGCATGAGTTTACCTCGGGCTGCTGCTTTGGAAACACTGTGAGACAGGATCCCTTCCTAAGTCCCAGCAGTGCAGGCCCTGTGGCTAAGGACAGGTCTGTGTCCTGCTGGCAAAGGAGAGCAAGTTCTGGGGGAGTGGGTGCTGGTCTGAGCCCCAAGGACCCCCAAGAAGTGTCCTTTATTCTCACTGTATTGCTTCCTTCTATCAAGTAATCAAAGCCAATCTGTGACCGAGGCCGCCAGCTTACCCAGCCCTCCTGAAAGGTGGAAGGAAGATTTAAGGCTACTGCTGAGCCCCTGAGCACCAAAAAACACTCCTGCTATGGACTTTATGCTTGTGTCCTCCCAAAACTCATATATTGAAGCCCTGCCCTGGACCCCTCGACTGTCTGCAACCAGGAAGAGAACACTCACCAGGACAGAATCTGCCAGCACCTCAATCTTGGACTTTCGGCCTCCAGAGCGGTGAGGATGCCACCCAGTCTATGGTATTTTATTAGAGCAGCCCAGGTTGACTCAGGTAAGTCCGTTGGTCCCAAGGACTCTAAACTGGAACAGACGTGGCTCAGGTATGATTCCTCCTCTGACCTGCGGTGTGATGGCAGCAAGTCATTTAACCTCTCTGAGCCTCATTTTCTCTCTTTACAATTGGATGGTAACAATTTCTGTTAACAGTTTCTTGAGTCTTGCTTCATGTTAGGCATGCTATTATGTATCTTATTCGGTCCTTAAAACAGATGTAAGTAGGAATGACTCCTCCTGTTGGACCCTAAGCAGGACTCAAAAAATAATAGCAATTGGCACTAAGCCCACAATCCTGTTTGACACTGTCCTGGTCATTAAATACTATCTTTAGCCTGATAATCCCCACATTCATTTCTCTTGCCCTGATGTCCAGACTCAAATGGGTGACAACACATGCAACATCTCCACTTGGATGTCTAAGGTGCATCTCACACTTGACTTGGCCAAAATAGAACTCTGTTTCCCCCACATCCTGCCCTCCTCCCCACCCCGCTGTTCCAGAATTTTCTTCTATCTTTATGGCCCCCTCGTGAACCTGATGTCCAGCCCAGAAATCTTGAGGTTGTTCTCGAATCAGCTCTTCTTTTTGACACCTTAAATCTAATCCATCACCAATACTGTGGCTTTACTTTCAAAACATTTCCAGAATCTGACTACTGCTGACCACCTCCACAGCTGCTGCCTGGCGACCGTCACTGGGATGATCAGCCTCCTAACTGGCCTCCTGATTCCTCCCATGACCCCTCACTCTGCAAAGTAACCAGCTGATCCTATTCATATATAAATTAGATCATGTGACCCTGCAGCTTGAAACCCACTAGTGATCTCCTATCTCACCTGTGTCCTCACCACACTGAGCAGGCCCCCAAAGGGTACAATCCTAAACACCTGTCAGGCCTGACTTTTGTCACTCTTCCCTGGATCACTCCGCCCCAGCCACACTGGGCCTCTTCTCCTTCGGTACGCCAGCCACACTCCTGCCCCAGGGCCTTTGCACTGGCTATTCCCTCTGCCTAGAATAGGCTTCTCCAGACTTCTAGAAGGAGAATCCTTCACTGCTTTCAAGGCTTTGCTCAAATATTTCCTTCCATGACTTTTATTGCCCAGAAGTATCATCTCGCACACTCTCCACCCGCTTCCCTTCTTCCCCTGTCCTCACAGCACTTGCCTCTGCCTGTGGTCATGTTTATCTTCACCATTGCCATCCCGTGGCGCTCCCTGTGAGGATGCACATGTCCTATAACCCGTGCTACTCAGTATAGTGACCACTGGCCACATGCGACTATTGAGTACTTGAAATGTAGCCACTGTTAAGAGAAGACCTGAATTTTAAATTTTATTATAATTATTCTAAATTTAAATTACCCTAAGTGGCTAGTGATTTCCATAATGGATAGCGCAGTGCTGTGGTCTCAGTCACCCCTAGAAGAATATTAGCTTTATAAGGGATGTGACTCGTCTCTTTTATCCCTGGATACATGCAGGGTCTAACGTATTTTTTGGCACACATATTAGGTGCTCAAAAAACACTCAGGAATGAATAACTTTGTTATCACAGAATTATATTCTCCCTTTACCTTTCATATGAATGAGGGATGAAGCCCAGAGAGGGTATAAGTGTTCACCATCCACACACAGCAAGTCCTGCCACTGAATGAACTCCCTACTCCACCATTCTCCACCTTGCTCCCTGGTGACTTGTTGGCCACAGGGAACCGATGAAAACCAATCAGCTTGGTTAACCCTGGAGAATCTGAGATGTGTCGCTCTGGCTGAGATGTGTGGCTGCCACAGGCTGAGACTGAGATGTGAGCAGAGGTGCCATGCTGCTATGGACTGGGAGTGGAGGACTGAGATCCATGGGGGGCAGGGACATAAGTCATGGAAATTGCTTGAGATTACAGCGGATGAAAGAAGGACAAAATCCCAGGGAATGGCCAAGTGATTATGTTTTTACCTAAGAACACGTTATGGATTCCTGCTAGGCCAGCCTCAGGAACCAGGGGCCAAAGAAAAATCTAGTTGGGAATTTCAAAAGGAAACAGGAAACCTTGTGTCTTGCTGATTGGCAGAAAGTGTGAGCAGGACTGGGTTCATATTTGGAAAGAGAAAGGTAAGGACAGGGACTGAGGTTCTCTGTGGCCTGAAAATGCTGTTGGCATAAGCAGTGTGCACTGCCAAGCTCAGCATCCCTGGTCCTCTGGGAGGGATTAGGGTGAGGTCCTGAGGCTTCACAGCGTGAGCTTGCATCTTTTCATCGACCCTCTCTAAGCCTCAGGTTTCTCACGGGTACACAGAGGAGAGAGGAGTCTACCCCCAAACCTAGTGAGTGAGATTTCAGTGGACTAGCAGGTGAGGTGGCCAGCATACAGTCGGTGCTTAGTAAATGGTGGCTGATATTAGTATTGTCATCAAAGTCTCCAGATGCCGTGAGAAACAAGCAGGCCAGAAAGACTTGTCTGAGCCCATGACAAACTTGGCCTTAGACACAGAGGTGTGGGAAGGAGGGAGGGCCAGGCAGAGGGAACAGCCTAAGCAGAGGCTCAGGAGGAACTGAGGGAACTTATTTGGGCCCCATAGCTGGCTGGTTCCAGGCTCACCCCACTCATGGCTCCGACCACAGGAGACCTTCACTGTGTCCGGCCTCCTACTGCCCTGGCTCTCTCCGCGTGAGTCCCCAGGAGCAGGAGAGTCAAATTTTGGCCATTTAAGTGAAGGGCAATGCCAAGGACCAGAGAAGACAGGCTGTGATCTCAGTCATCAGCTTAGGAGACCAAGAGGTGACAATGGCAGCCCCTGTGAGGAGCAGGAATATCCGACCTCTCCCACCTAGGGTTGCTAAACTCAGCAAGAACAACGAACAGAGAACAAATGCCCAAATTTAGATTTCAGATAAAAGAAAATAACATTTTAGTGGAAGCGTGGAAGCCAGGACTTACTTATACTAAAAAAAATTATTCATTTTTTATCTAAAACTCAGTGTAACTAGGCATCTGTATGCAGGCCTGAGCCAGGTTGGCAGTTAACTTCAGGGGCCAGTGGCCAACTCCACTCCCCTCCGGCCTCCGCCAGCATCAGGCTGCACAGGTTCCTGCCTGGAGCACATTTCTTCTGTGCTGCAGGATAGTGCTCAGGGCAGCGCCTCCTCCCAGAGGAGCTGAGCTCTGCCGTATTTCTCACAGTCCCAACCCTTCCTTCCTTGTAGGCAGACACCGTTCTGCTTTGCTCCTGAGACCCTTTGGCTCCATCGGCATGACTGCTTCGGCTGCCATTGTCCCCCGTGTCTGGCCCCAGGCCCAGTGCGAGCAGGTGCTCCAGACATTTTTGTGTGTGAATGAATAAGAACTATACCAGGAAGTGGGAAGGAGGCAGATAAGAAAGTTCTGAAGCAGGCTCGAGGCCCGTAGCTCAGTAACCAGAATACCAGTCGCATACACCGAAAGTGGCGGGTTCAAGCCCAGCTTGGGCCTGCTAAACAACAATGACAATTGCTACCAAAAAAATAGCTGGCTGTTGTGGCAGGCCTCTGTAGTCCCAGCTACTTGGGAGGCTGAGGCATGAGAATCGCTTAAGCCCAAGAGTTTGAAGTTACTGTGAGCCATGATGCCATGGCACTCTACCGAGGGTGACATAAAGAGACTCTATCTCAAAAAACAAGAAAGAAAGAAAGAAAGAAAGAAAGAAAGAAAGAAAGAAAGAAAGAAAGAAAGAAAGAAAGAAAGAAAGAAAGAAAATTTTGAAGCACCCATGTGGCCACTTCATATCTTCCCAAGAGAAAACCACCGTTACCAGATCACTGGCTTGGCCTTCTGCAGCTAGCCCATGGCCAGGGTCAAGGGGATGGGATCTTAGCTTTGCACCCCAAGCCATCTTCTTGGGCAGCCCTCAACTACCTTCAGATGCCCTATCGCCCCCTTAAATAATGCTGTCTTTCCTCCCAGCTCTGCCTCACTGTAGGCTTGTTCATGGAGACCCCAAACCCTTCTGAGAGGGACAGTCTCCACTGCCCCCACTAGGCTGCAATCTCTGGGCAACCATGGGCAGCCGGGGCCCGTCCGCGGTGTCTGTCTTCTGTCTGCAGTGGCTCACACTTAGTGTGAGCACAGTCGTTATGCTCAGGGTGAACGAGTGAGTAAATGGCACATCGCCCAAGTTTGTTGGGGACTAGGGAAAGGGACAGAGATGGCAACAGATGGCCACTGAGACCAAGAACGGAAGCTAAAAAGGGAAGACGATAGAAATGGGGAAGGGGGCTGGAGGCACAGGCTTATTTCCCTACATTGCCGTCAGCTTGGACCCAGCCCAGGGGGACAGGCTGGTCACAAATTATGCCTCCCCAGGCTAGCATTATCATCTGATTCTGAACAAATTACAGAATTAAGGGATGGGGTGGGTCTGTTCTCCATTTGGCTCTGGCGTACCCACCGAGTCAGCGGGTGTCTTCTGGGCTAGTGCAGGCAAACTTGATTAAGGTCAGTTCGGGCAGGAACGTGGCCAGGGCTCTCACAGGCAGGAGGTGGAGACAGGGAGGAAGCAGTCAGCCTGAGACGCAGCACCTCCAGCCGCCAGTTCCCATTAACTCAAATAATGTTGCCGTGACAGGACTAGGGGGAGGCAGCTGGCAGATGCTATGTTGCCAGAAGGTGTTGCTGGCACCTCTGATGGGGACCAGATTACACCCAGCATCCAGGGAGGTTGGGGACGTGTGCAAAGAGAAACCAAGGAGGTGGGAACAAGGACATCTTGTAGAGCAGGACAGGGAGGCTGCAGGTGGGAGCAGCTGGGGGCGGGGGTCACAGTGGTGTGAATTAGAGGAAGGCTCCTCTTTGCAAACTTATCTCTTGCTACCTGGAGAGGACATCTGGTGTTTCTGCTGGCTTAGCATTCATTTCCCCCCTTCTGGAAACATCATCCTCATTCTCGTTTGAGGATCTACCCTGCCTCCATGCTTAGCCCATGCAGTCTAGGCAGGGCTCGCCCCACCCCTCAGACCCAGGAGTAGACTGAAACCCCAGCCTAGATTGTGGCTCTGAGCACAGGACTTGCTTCAGGGACGGCTTGGCAAGGAAGCTGAGTCGATCAGAGTCAGTCCTAGGACTTTGGTTGAAGTTAGTGGGGAAAAAGATGTTCTTTCCCAGCTGAGGTTGTTGTAGCTGGTTATTGGGAAGCCCTGAGATGTGGATAGACTTATATCATAGTGAAGTTAGTGCCACAGAAAGCAGAACAAGAATGATGACTCTAAATGACTTTGTTGGAGCACCTGGATCGAGCTCTACCTGAAGCTTATCTCCTGG
This sequence comes from Loris lydekkerianus, assembly GCA_963574355.1. NCBI lineage: Eukaryota > Metazoa > Chordata > Mammalia > Primates > Lorisidae > Loris > Loris lydekkerianus. The sequence goes on from CAUYPK010158192.1 coordinate 32,557, forward strand.
ACTTGGACTCTTCTGATGACATGAGCAAAAAATTCCCTTTGAGCTGAATTTCTATAATTTTCAACACAAAGAACTGATTGTCTTCAGTTGTGTACTCCAGCCACATAAGACTAGTTGTAAGTTCTCAAAACAGATTAGGAGCCACAGCCCCACCCCAACTTCCAGATTGTTACTCAGGCTGTAACATCTACCAGGAATGCCATCCCCATCTCCCAATCTCCTATTCAAATGGTACCCTCATTCCAATGTCACCTATTTCAAGGTGCATCCAAAGAGGTTGTGGTCAAGTTGCTTCCTCCTTCATATTTGCGTAACTGTTATGGCACCCCATGCAGGGGGGCTGAATCTGCAGGAATGGTGCATGTATTTAACTTTTTCTGCACTGAGCCCAGTGCTGTGCCAGAAGCTTCACAAGCATGTTCTCTCTTCATCTTCACTCTAGCTCCTGGTTGCAGTGTCTATACAGTCCCCACCCTGTGGCAGGGCCATTGATGCAGAGAGACTTGGTGTTGGAGGAGCAGTGTGAGGCCCACAGAGCTCCATCTCTGGCCTGCTATGCTGTGCTGTGCCGTGCTGGCCCTGCACCTAGTTTGCCTGTAGGGTCTTTCTCCTGCTTTCTGCAGCAGTGTGGCTGATGTGAAAAGTATCTGGCTTGTCAACTCTGGGAGTCACCCTGCTTACAGGCCCCACTTCCTAGTAGCTGTATAATCTTGGGCAACTAAGTTCCCTGGGTTTCGCTTTATCTTTTTTTTTAATTGTGGTAAAATATACTTAACATAAAAATTGATCATTTTTAAGTGTATAGTTCAGTGGTATTAAGTGCATTCACATGCTTGGGCAGCCACCCGCCTCCCCAGAACTCTTGAAAAACTGAAAGTCTGTGCCCATAAACTCCCACCTCCCTGCCCTCAGCCCCTGGCAACCCTCATTCTACTTTGTCTCCAAGAATCTGACTACTCTAGATTCTTCATCTAAAGAGGAATCATGCAGTCTTTGTCCTGTGGTAACTGGCTCATTTCACTTAACATAATGTCCATGCTGTTGTTTGAATGTGTCCCCTGAATTCCATTCAGTTGGAAACTCACTCCCCAATGTGGCAGTGTTGAGAGGTGGTGGCTTTAGAAGGTCCACCCTTAAGAAGGACGTAATCCACTCCTGGCTTAATGGACTCCTAGGTTAAAGAGGCGATGGAAGTGGGATGGCCGCTTTCTTAGAAGAGGAGCGGAGACCTGAGCGGGTGCACTCAGCCCCCTTGCCACGTGAAGCCCTGTGCCACCTCGGACTCTGCACAGTGCCTGCCAGCAAGAAAGCCCTCACCAGATGTGTCTCTTAACCTTGGACTTCTCAGCATCCATAATGGTAAGAAATAAACTCCTTTTCTTTATAAGTTACTCAATTTCAAGTATTCTGTTGTAAGCAGCAACAACCACACACACGCACAGACTAATGCAGTCTCGAGGTTCTCCCATGAATTGGCATTTGTCATCATTTCTTTCCTTTGCAAGGTGATAATATTCCATTCTATGTATGCCACCTTATCTTTTGACAGAGGCTAGAAGCTACTTCCACAGTAAACATTAGCTACTGGTGTAGGCATCCTGGCCAGCCCCTGTCCTCTCCAGCCGGGGAGGGCCAGGGATGAGGAGGAGGGCATCTTGGTGGGAGGGACAACCTCCTGTGAATGAGGAGTGCAAGTTCATATAGAGGCCCATCCTCTCAGTTGTCCACCAGGGAGAAAAAGAGAAGGAAGGATTGGCAGCATCTCCCTCTCTTCCCCGGCTGCCTGTGAGAGACAGGATGTCCCTATAGCGAGAGAGCAATCTGGACCCCCGTTCCTCTTCCATCTACAGAGCACCTCCTTGGGGCTAGGAGCCATCGCACCCTCGGCCAGTTCTTATTCCGACTGCCAAGGAAGTGTTCAGTAGTGGGAAGGCAGAGCAGGGGGTGGGCAAAAAAGTGCCAATCCAGGAACTCTTGGCTGGGCCCCAATTTCAAGGTGATGTTGCAGCTTCCCCCAAGGATATGCAAGGTGTCGGTACTGTGGGAAAGGAAATGAAACACTTAGCGCCAGTTCAGGGAGCTGTCTGCAGAACCCCCGGGAGGAAAAACATGACCAAAGGATGCTTCGGGCCCCAAGACTGGCTTCTCAGAAGGACTCCTTGGAGACGGTGCTGCCTCTCTGGACGCCAGCCCTTTCTGAGCAGTAGTAGGTTCAAGGCCAGGCCCCGAGCGGGACATCAGGGAAGGAAGGGCAGCAGTGTTAAGTTCACCAGGTGCCACACCCTGGATACCAGTGAGATTCTGCAGTTCTGAGGGCCATCCAGAATACTCCCTCCCTGCTTTGAAAATTTAGAAATGAGAATCTAAATGTATCACTCCCCAAACCCAGAGAGGCAGTGGAGCTGGGGAAGACTTGGTGGCTTGGGGGAGTTCCCTGAAGTGAGGCGACATATCCTTGCTGTTATAAATGAGACAGATGACAGGGCTAAGAATCTGCCTGCATGACCCAACGCCATGCCACACCACCCCAGTATAAACAAACATGCCAGCCCCCGCCGCAGAGGCTGGATTGCTGTTCTCAGCCCTTCACGGCCTCTCTGTCATAGAATTACACATCCACACCCTTTGCCATGCTGGGCCTGGCCGAGGGCCTTGCTTGGGCCAGTAGAATGTTAGCAGACGTGATGTGAGGTTTCCAATGTCCTTACATAATTTGGCTGGGCCGCTTGCAATTCTGCCATCTGCTCTGTGAAGAGCGTACCACACGCAGCGACCGGTCCAAGTAAAATGAAGAAACCATTGGATCTGACCTGAAGCCTCCCCAGCCCCGTAGCCATGCCTGGCCCAACCAAGCAGAGGTCAGCTGAACTCCAGTCCAGTCCAGACCCAGAAGCGCGAAAAATAAATCCTAGTTCCTGCAGGCCACAGGCATTGCACTCTTTGTCCCTAGCGTCATTGCTGTGAGGCACATACGGTTACACATATTCAAATGGCACAAATGCAAGCTCGTCCACACATATACACCAGATGCATATCCCAGATACACAGACACAAAGTAAAACGCACCTACAAACCTTCCCTCAGGCTGGGAGCTGGAGGTGCTGCGTGTGTCGCTGGCCCGTGCTCACCACCTTTGCAGGAAACCCTCATGGATCTCCTTGGAACTCATGGCCTCATTTCTTCAAGCAAGAGTGTGGGAAAAACTGAGGACAGGACCAGGGTGGCTCACTTCTGTGTCCCCAACATGACTCAGACATGTCCTGGCACTCAAGCTCGAAATGCTCCGTTTGAGTGTCTCAGATGGACACAATTGAATGTCCTGCTGGGTGCTTTTTCTTCGGAGGCCTTGGGGCCCCACTAGCTCAGGAACTGCAGGCTCCTCTTACCCATGTTGATGGCAGCAGGCTGAAGGGGACCCGATCAGCAGAGAGGAGGGCTGCACCAGGTGTGCGAGACCCCACCCCAGTCCCAGCTGCCACAACCAATGTGGCCCCACTGCTGAGCCGCTCCCCACTTGGGACATGGGGAACCCTGAGGCTTCTACTGCTATCCTGACTTAGCCCCAGGGCTCATCCTGAACCGAGTAGGCAAAGGCATCTGGAGGGGTCAGAATTTGGCTCTGGTATCAGACTGCTCAGTTCAATCCCTGCTCTGCCCCTGTTTACCTGTGCAACCTCGGGCAAGTCACTTCACCTCTCTGACTCTCAGTTTCTTCCCATGCAGCATCGTCTAGGCCGGCTCTCCGATGGAAACCGACCCCCCACCCAGCCCCTTACCTACTTAGACATTGCTCCAGCAGCTCTTCCCTCTCTCCTCCTGCACCATCAAGTTTTCCTCCTCCCTAGATCATCTCTGATTCCTCCCACCTTAAACCCAGCTCCTCCTGCACACCTGCCTTCTCCATCTCACTCCACCACGAAGCTCCTTAGAAAGCCGGTGGTTGTGCAGTGAAGCAACCGCCTCAAGGCCTCTTCTGTCTCTCCAGCCCACCTCAGCCGGGTCTGGTCAGGGTCATGGATGGCCCATGCTGCTGTGTCCAATGTCATCTCTCAGGCCTCACCTTCCTGGTATTCCATCACTAGCTGGTCACTTCCATGGCCTTGGCAAACCCTGGGCATGGGGCCTCCTCCCTCGGCCTCCCTCCTGCTTCCTCCCTGGCCTTCCTCTGTGGGCTCGTCCCCTCTTGCCAGCTTCTGGAGCGAGGGCCCAGGCTCTGCTGCTTCTCTTCTGTCTACACTCACCTCCTCAGGGTCACAGACACCGACACCCCTCATACAGCGGCAGGTGCCAGCCCAGACTTGCCTCTGGGCCACAGACTTGTACCCAATTGCATATCAACATGTCCATGTCCACGATGAATGGAGTGTGAAGTCTCACACCGCCACAGCCAACATCTGTGTCTCCTTATCTCAGCAAATGGGAAATCCCCCCTTCCAATTATTCAGCCCTACCCTTAGAGGGACCCTTGACTACTTTCTCCCCCAGTGGCCCCTCTCACCCCTCAGGCAGCACACCGCAGTAGACTGCTTGGCAAAGCCCTAGGGGCCCAGAGGTCTGGAGTGGAGCAGGACATTTCCTCTCTACCTATTTTACATAGTAGGCCTTAACCATCGACTTTTTGTTCAAGGGCCCTGGACATAGCTGCCATCATCATCATTTATTCTTTCATAGCAGGGCCCAGAGAGACAGGGCCTGGCTCAAGGTCACAGAGCATGGCCACAGTGGATCAGGCCCACCAGGGACCTTCGGGATGCATCCCTGATCTGCAAACAGCTTGCTTCCTCCCCTCCTTCCAGAGTGAACACTACATTTCTGCCCCTATGACCCCATGCATGGGTGTTCCATCAACTCAGGGCAAAAGCCCAGGTCCTGCCTGAACCATGGGGCCCTCCACGCTCAGGCCCTGGGACCTCTGACGCAACCCCAACCCTCTCCCCTCACCTACTTCATTCCTTCACTATGGTCACGTGATCCCCTGGCAGTTTCTCAGACACCTTTCCAGGGCACACCTCACAGGAAAGCCTTGCAGGGGCTGACCCTGCGCTGGGGCACCTTGCTCGGTGCCCACCAGGCTCTGCTGCCTCCTTCAGCCCTGTGCTCCTGTCGTGTCCTGACCGTGTGGTGTTAAATTGCACACCCCACCCCATGCTTCCCAGCTGGGGCTTCCTCCGTGTTACTCACTGCCGTTTCTATTGCTGGTTTCCGCCTAGACTGTAAGCTCTGTGAGTGCAGGCGTGGTTGTGTGTTGTTTTTTCAGTCATCACACCTAGAACATACTTGGTGTTCAGGAAAAACCTGTTAATGAATCATCAAGTGAATGAGAACGTTCAGCTCCTGCCTCACAGGTCTGGGCTTCAGTGAGAGACCTCAGGGTCCAGGTGGGGCCTGTAGGCACCATGCGGTAGAGGTTGGCAGTTGTGTCATTGTCACTGCTGCCATCACCATCATTTCCTCTCTCACCACAGGGCTCAGAGACACAGACCTGGCTGAAGGTCACAGAGCATGGCCACAGAAGGTCAGGCCCACCTGACCAAGCCTCCCTCCCTGACAGAAGGGCCACTCCTCTGCTGTAAGACCTAAAACTTCAAGGCAAGATTTGGAAGGTACTAGAGTGGGGACAGGCCCTGTCTATCATCTGTCTCGTTCTTTCCAGCTCTTTTTTCTTTCCTTGGTCTGGGGCCTTAAGACAAAAAATGCACAGTAACAACCCACCATGTAAAGCAGGTGGGGAGGGAAGAAGCTGGCTTCGGTGAGGGGCTTTCTGGAGTCCTGCTCCACTCCAGATCTCTGTGGGCCCCCCAGGCTTTGCAAATACAATTTGAACAACCCAGACTGAGGTTCCTCTCCATCTATTCATTCCACAGAGGAGGAAACTGACCCAAGAGAGGTCAAGACCCTTTCTGAGAGTGGCAGAGAGGAGGCTGGATCTCCTGGGGCCTCTCGGAGCCCCCTCCTCCTCCACCCTCAGACCTCCATCTTTATAAGTTCCACGTTCCTGTTCCTCCAAGTGCTTCACACCAGCCAGCCCACTTAATTGAAGCCAATTATTTAGTATAAAAGAACAGAGAATGCATCAATTCATGTCTTTGTCTCAATAGCAGGGCCCTGAACAAGGAGCTCCAGCTGCCTTTGTCTCCTAGAGAAGCTCATTACAGACCAGCTGAGCTCAGCCTGTGGGGGTGAGTGTTGGGTGCACTGGGGTGGCCAGAGTAATTTGTTAAGGACTTCAGGGGTGGGGGAAACTGGCTACAGGCACAGAGTTCTTGACATGGGATGGGGAGCTTCTGGAAGTCAGCAGACTGTGGGGTGTAAGAGTCAAGTGGCTAGAAATTCCAGGAAAGTCATTCTCCCCAGCAGCTGCAGAGTCCTGGCCTGTACGTTGGTAACAACAATGGAACTTGTAAATTAATACCTGTAGAGTACTTAGCACAGTGCCTAGAGCACAGTACACGCTAACGGTAGCTACTGTTACATTTTTCACTTATAATAGTTATTCGGTTATTATCAATAAAACATAGTACTGTCAGCTTTGGGGTCAGCAGACCTGGGCTTGAACCTGGCCTTCCTTTTATGTGCTGTGTGACCTTGAGCATGTTGGGTAACCTCTCAGAGCTTTAATTCTACATCTGTAAAATGCCTATAATGGTTGTAATGACCTCACAGGCCTCCTGGGAGAATGGCATGCAACAGTCTAATGTGACATATGTAAGAGAGGCCAGGTTAGAAAGCAGCAGGGTGGATCAGCAGACAGCATGTCCCAAAGACACCTGGGCAGCCCAGGAAAGGGAAGAATCCATGCCTCATTTAGTGCAGATGGCAGGTCACTCATCCCCTCTGGTCCTCAGTCCCTCCTCTGAAAAGTGGGGACAACGTTGGCACCCTCAAAAAGACAAAGCTACGAAGGCAGGGCCCCGCCGTTAGTAAGCGCCTGGGACAGGTCAGCCCAGATGGCTTCTCCATCCCTCTGCATGCTAAGCTTTGCAAACGCACATTAATGCTTTGAATCTTCCCAACAACCCTTGACTGAGCCCCATTTTGGATAATATGGACACTGAGTTCAGCAAGGTTAAAGTAACTTGTCAAAGACCAATTAATAAATAGCAAAAACAGGACAGCAGCCCAGTTGCATCTTAAGTCAAAGTCTGTGCGTTTAACCATGATGCCTTCCCCCTGCACCTTGCCCTCCTCTCCCCCCGGCCCCCCCCCCCCCCCGGGGGGGGGGGGGGGGGGGGGGGGGGGGCGGGGGGGGGGGGGGGGGGGGGTGGGTGGGGGGG
>CAUYPK010158193.1:0-19003 GCA_963574355.1 Loris lydekkerianus
TAGGCCTCAGGCACATGGCAGGGCCCAACAATTCCCTCTTTTGTTTTTTATATGGCGGAAAAACATAGCCCCTGTCTTAGGTTGCCTGCTCTTGCAGTTTCAGTCTTACCCGTCATGGGGATACAAACATCAATGGTTTGGCCCCTGTCTTAGGTTGCTTGAAGGCAGAGTGATCTTACCCGTCTTTGGGTACTATGAATGTAATCCACCATGCAGCCTCTCCATATCCTGTCTTAGATTGTCCCCGCTTTGGGAATCTTACCCGTCATTGGTGCTATGGAGGGCGGTGAAGAATAATAGTTAGATTCTTGGTTAATGAGCCAGTGATACTGGACCTCGACCTGATTTAACTGCCTCTAACCTTTTTTTGGGGATACAGGGCCCAAAGGTGAAGGGTAAATAAGGGTAGCACTGGAAATTATAAGATGCTTCACACTATAGCCAGTATTCTGTGATCTGATAAAAACAGCATTATAATTTTATATGGTAAATTTTGTTCAAAACATTAAAAAAACTCACTGAGCTATCTATACATGTGATTCAGTCAAAAATTATTTATTGAACATTATGCTTGTTGTGTGTAGTCACTGTGGTTAATGTGTGTAAATTCTCAATGTTTTTTGAATGAATGAATGTGCAAAAAATTCAAGGAAGCTAAATTTTTCAGTGGATGAGGGATAGAAATGATAGAATTTGAACAAATCCTTGGGAGGAAATGAGATTATAAAAATAAAGACAGATGTTGCATCTTCAATATTTGGATGAGGGGTTGTTACCCAATGAAAGAATTTTGCCTTGACTAGGAGCTGATGTACAAAGTGTTTCTACTGTCATCTTAGGAAGCAGCTTGGTCCCCTCAGGAATTGAAGGAGAGTTCTGACTAATTATGGCTCCCAGGAAAATTGGTAAAATGGATTCAGACTGCTGTTTTGCTTGTAGATGGAGTCGTCCCTGGGCTTATAAACATTATAAAATGTGTATGAAAGCAAGGGAATCTGGGTAGTCGAATAGGGATCTCTGGCTATTCCTAAGAAGTGCATTTTAATAGCAAGAGTCCAAAGACAATGGCCACAAAATAATAATCTGACTACTAATAGCCTGAGAGTTTGAGGTTGGTAGAGGCAAAGTGCTAAGCCAGGTTTCTGAAGGCTACCATCTCAACATCTGGTTTCTCCTACCTTCGATCATTTTATGAAGATGTTTCTTTAGTGTTCAGTCTTCCATAAACCTTCTCAGCAAGTATATCGCCCAAGCATGTTTTTCTTTCACACACTCATTCCTATTCCAAACCTCCTGCAATCTAATCTATGTTGGATTTCTCTAATGTAGTATAGAAAATAAAACAGGTAAATACAGGGTGATCATGAAGTTCATGTGCAATTTAAAATAGTGTGTACGAACGTTGTGATCACCCTGTGCAGTCATGCTGCATAGTGAAAGTGATTGGCATTTCAGTTCTTGCTTCAAATGCATCATGGTTATCACCAGCTCTAAGAGTTGGAATTCTGAAAATTCCTTCCAAACTTTATAGCTTCCTCAAGATGTCCTGAGTTCATTTCCTGGAGCAAGTATATACTCATGTCTGCCCTTGAAGGGCATAAACTAGAAAACATTCCAGTTATCATAGGTTGTGGCTGTTGAAAGAGTTGGTATTATGAAAGACGAAATTTGGAGTTTTTATGCCAAACTGAGCAGCCCACCCTTCCTGCATGGGTTAAGAGAGAAGTTACACTTGATTTTACAAATTATCTTCATCTGCTGTTCACGTGAAACCTTGTCATCTGCCACAGAAGGAAAAGTCCAAGCCAACAGAGTTTAGGAGCTCTCTGTTCTAGAAAGACACAGGATTCTGAGGACAGCACTACCCACTCCAGGTGGTTCACCCCTCTTATTTGTTCTCAGGGCCCAGCAAGGAGCGAGGGAGGAGATACAAGTTGTCACCTGTCATGGTTTGGTGAAAGGAGAGCCTAAGAAGAACTAGATGATTCTAATGAGGAGTTTTCTGCTAACTCAGTAAAAATAAGAAAAGTGGATTGAGAAAGTCAGTGTCCTTCTGGAGGCCATAGTTCTGGTCCTTCATCAAACTTAGAGCAGTGACGGCTGCCCGGTGCTTCCTTCTCTCTATTTAACTAAAGCCCTTTCTTCCTGCTAAGTCTAGATCAGTTCCCCTTCCCCCACAAGCTTTGCTCATCTCTCACTACTATCTAGGATTGATCCTTTTTCTTTATTCTTGTATAAATAATTGTTTTTCTCACTCCAGTTGGAGATTAGAAGATGCCCTAAATTTAATTTCCAAGAAGGCACCAAGCCAGAAAGCATATTACAAATAAATCTCATAAATACGTTTTTTGTATGTCTCTTTTTACAGCTATTTCTTGTTACATATAAAGTAAGAATTACCGATATTAAGTTACAAAAAGTTGGTATTATAGGAATTTCTAGAAGGAGTGCATAGAAGTGAGCAACATTCCAGAGGGATGTGGCTCTTATACTCAGTGGGACCTCCTCCTATGAGCTGTGATCCCATAATGCCTTCTGTGGGGTGACTGAGTAGCACAAAAGGCCACCTCAGGCACCAACCAGGAGAGCTCAGCTGCACACACTTGTGACTGTGTCCTTATACAATAAATAACTACATCTTCTGTTGTAAAGACAAGACAATCTTTAAATACTGGTCGTTAGCCTTCTAGATGAACAAGAATCCTGACTTAAAATGCCTAATATGAATAACAGAATATTAATGATAATACTTATTCTACTTTAATTCATAGTATTTAGATCTATCACAAGTTTTCGCTACTCTAGGCTTCTCCTCAGAAGTATAATCTTGGATAATCTCACAATCATTTATAGTCAATGGCTCAAACAAACAGCTGCAAGACAATTCTAGTGCTATAACATTTTTTTTTTTTTTTTTTTTTTTTTACCACTTCTGGTTTCCACAACTTAATCTTGAACTAATTAAGAGAATAAGAAAATTAAATCATTGTCCTTTACTTCTCAAAATAGCATCAAGTAAGTTGTTAAGTCTTTAATTTTTTAAAGGTCATTATAGGCAAAGAGCTGCATAGTTTTAACATTTGCTTTGAAACTGCTACAGAGGATGTTGTATCTGATGTCATTCAGTATCTGCTGTACAGTACCCTAACATCAGACATTTCTCTCAAAGCTTGGGAGTAGAAAACAAAACAAATTTTGGGACTTTGTTTTTCCTTAAAAATGTATGTTTGCTTTCTGCTTTTGTGCATAATTGTTTCCTTGACTTGGACAGTCAGGAAACTGAAATGATTTGTATGCTCCATCTCAGAAACCATACTGAGCTCCCTTTTTGGTGTATTTATTTTTCCTCTTAGCCATGTGTCTTTATTCTTTAATTTTCATTTTATTTATTCTTTTATATTATGTTATACTTGTCTATCATATCATACTTGTCATTTTGGAAGCCTACTTAAAATCTTTTCTGAAGGAATGTAGCATGCATATAGATAAAAACTGAAGTCACACTTTGTATTAAAAGGACAGGCAAGCACTCACAGAGATTACTCCTATCAACACTGGAGTGATACTCACTTTGCTTTAACTCCACTGGGGCAGGCCTGTGAAATAGCTGGATAACAAGAAGGTATTTAAAAAAGCTCACCCATACAAGTTAGAATAAGGAGTTGTGTATGGCTGAAAAGAATCTTATTTGTTGAAACTTAGACAAGAAAATGTGGCTTGCTCAAGAAGAACCCAGGAAGTTAGTGCAGAACTGAGAGTGGAAAAGGTCTTCTTGACTCCCAGTGTCATTTTTCAAAACATTTTCTTCCTCCTGACTTAACTAGCCTGTGCCTTCTAAGGAGATGTTGTCTGAAGAGCTTGGCCAAGACAGGGTAGGCACAAGTTCAAGATCTGTTGGAACTGCCAGGTGTGGTGGCTCACCCATGTAATCCTAGAACTCTGGGAGGCTTATGCAGGTGGATCACATGAGCTCATGAGTTCAAAACCGGCCTGAGCAACAGCAAGATCCAGTCTCTCCTAAAAATGAAAAACCAAGACAAGAGGATCACTTGAGCCCAATAGTTTGAGGTTGTTGTGAGCTATGACACCATGGCATTCTACCAAGGGCAACAAAGTGTGACTCCATCTCAAAAAAAAAAAAAATTGATTGTTGAAACCTAAAAAATCCATTTGTAGACCTGGATAAAAGAGAAAGCAGCAGGCCTCACTCTTTCTGGGTCAGGGACCTCCACAATAGCAATTCTTTCTCCATGTTCAGTGACATCACTGGGCACCCAATGACTTCAGTGTCAAAAAGACAAAACCACAGATCATATCTGTTGGCAATCAGTTTGCGGTATAACAAGGTGGTCATAACTAGTCATCATCCAGAAGAGTTTGGAAAGGAGAGCCCAAGGCCAAAAGTGATATTTGGCCAGGTGGGAAAGGTATAGAAAGTCCTCCAGGCTTTCTATTCTAGTATTCTATTAGTATAGAACAAAAAGGCCGAAGTTGTCAAGGACAGAATTTGGGAAGTCTGAACCAGAGGCTAATTTTATTAGTGCAAGTGGCTTTTGATGTTGTGGAAGAAATTTTTCTCTATTCTTTTTTTTTTAATAAAGTTACTTTTTACAGAAACATTATGTTTAAGAAAAATTGTGCAGAAAGTACAGAGATCCTAGAGCCATTTCCCCATTGTTTCCCCTGTTATTAGGGTCTTTCATAAACGAGATACATTTGTACAACTGATGAACCAGTATTGATATTATTAACAAAGGACCATAGTTCACATTAGTGTTCACTTTTTGTGTTGTAAAGTTATTTGGGTTTTGAGAAATAGGTAATGTTATGTATCTACAACTACAATATCAGATAGAATAGTGTCACTGCCCTAAAAATGTCCCATGCTCAACTTATCCATAACCATCTCCCCCTGCCAATCATTAATTTTTCAACTATTTTTATATTTTTGCCTTTTGTGGAAAGCCACATCGAGTTGAAATTTAACAAAATGTAACTTCCTCTGTCTGTTGTTTTTTTTGTTTGTTTGTTTGTTTTTTTACTTAGTAACATACATTTAAATTTTCTGTATTTTTAATAACTCGGTAGCTAATTTTATTGCTGAATATTACTCCCTTGTATGGATATACCACAGTTTGTTTATCCCTTCACCTATCAAAGAACACCTTGGTTGTTTACAAGGCTTAAAACTAAAAATAAAGCTGATAAAAACATTGATGTGCAAGGGTTTTGTGTGGATATAAGTTTTCAACTCTCCACATTTGAGTAAATACCCAGGAGCACAATAACTCAATCATATGATGAGGCTATGTTTAATTTTGTAAGAAATTGTCAAACTGTCTTCCAAAATGAGATGTTCCTAACACAAAGAAATGATAAATGCTACAGTGGTGGATATCTCAGTTTCCAGATTTGATCATTACACATTGTATGCTTGTATCAAAGTATTACATGTACCACATAAAACATGTACAATTATTATTAACACATACCCACAATTAAAAATGTAAAAGAAAATAAAGTAGCTGTACCATTTTGCTTTCTTACCACCAATGAACAAAGTTTCCATTACTCCACATTCTCATAAGCATTTATAATTGCCAGCACTTTGAATTTTGACTATTTTAATAGATGTCATTATATTTCATTTTTTAAATTTCTTATTAATATTACTCTTTATTATTTTATTTTACAATTTCCTAATAGCATGATATCAGGCATTTTTATATGTTTATTTTCCATCTGTATGTTTCCTTTTGTAAAGTGTTCATTTAGATCTTTCGCCCATTTTCTTATTTACACGTGTTTTCTTTTGGCTGAGTTCTAAGAAGTTATACGTATATTTAGCTTAAAGATCATTGTCAAACACGTGTTTGGAAATATTTTCTTTCAGCCTGTGGCTTCTCTTTATATTCTCTCAACAGCATCTTCTACAGAGTAGAAGGTTTTAAGTTTAATAAAATCCAGTTTATCCATTTTATATTTTATTTTAATCACGCTTTTGGTGTTATATCAAAAAAGTTATCATGAGCGCAATCTGTTTGGGACTCCCTCATCTGTGTCAGAGACTTTTCTTTCTCCTCATTAAAATATTTTGCTTTCACTTAAAAAAAAAAAAATCAAAGAAAGAAAAAGAAAAAGTCATCACCTAACCTGAGTCATCTAGATTTTTTCTCCCTTATTGTCTATGAATTGGTTGTTATATTTGCATAATATTTTTAGGTCTGTGATCCATTTTGAGAATTTTTTTCTAAAAGTTGGAAGGTCTGTATCTAGATTAATTTTCATTTCTTTGCTTTGCATATAGATATCAGTTGTGCCAGCACCACTTTTTGAGATTATTACTCTTTCTCCATTAGATTGCCCTTCCTCCTTGGTCAAAGACCAATTGACTGTAGTTGTGTTGGTCTATTCTGGGATTTCTATTTTATTGAATTGATGTACTTGTTAAGTTTGTCTCCAATACCACTGTCTTGATCATTCCAGCTTTAAATTAACTATTGAAGTTGGATCGTATCAGTCTCTTAACTTTGTTCTTTTTCAGTATTGTGTTGGCTATACTGGGTCTTCTTTCATATAAACTTTTAAATCTGTATGTTTCTATCTACAAACTATTGCTGGGATTTTGATAAGAATTGCATTGAATATGTAGATGTATATGGGAAAATTGATATGCTAACAATTATTCTTACCCATAGGATAAATCTTCATATATTTAGATTTTTTAATTTTTTTATATTTATTTATTTATGTATTTATATATTTTGAGACAGAGTTTCGCTTTGTTGCCCTTGGTAGAGTGCTGTGGAATCATAGCTCACAGCAACCTCAAACTCTTAGGCTCAAGCAATTCTCTAACCTCAGCCTCCCAAGTAGCTAGAACTACAGCATCCACCACAACATCTGGCTATTTTTAGATATGGGGTCTCACTCTGGCTCAGGCTGGTCTCGAACCTGTGAGCTCAGGCAATCCACATGGCTCAGCCTCCCAAAGTGCTAGGATTACAGGTGTGTGCCATCACACCTGGACTCTCTCACTCTATCACCCAGACTAGAGTGACATAGTGTAGACCCAGCTCATAGCAAACTCTTAACTCCTGGGTTCAAGTGATTCTCCTGCCTCAGCCTCTGGAATAGCTGGGAATACAAGCACCTGCCATAACACCCAGCAAGTTTTTTTCTGTTTTTAGTAGAGATGGAGTCTTGCTCTTTGCTCAGCTAGTCTTAAACTCCCAAGCTCAAGGGATCCTCCCACCTTGGCCTCTCAGAGTTCTAGGATTATAGGTGTAAGCCACCATGCCCAACCATAGACGTTTTAGATTCCTTTTATTAAAATACATGCTTTACCTCATATAGACCATTTTTATATTTATATCTGTTTTACTTTGGAGATATTAATGTAAATGACATTTATTTTTAATTTCAAATTCAAATTAGTTATTAATAGTATTTAAGAAAGAACCCAGCTTTCCTACGTTGATCTTTTATCCTGTGTACTTGCTATACTTGTCTATTAGTTAAATGATTTTATTCACCTATTCCTTTGGATTTCCTATATAGAGAACCATATCATCCTCACCTATATATCTTTTTATTTTATTTTCTTATCTTATTGCACTAGGCATGACTCCCAATGTGATGGTAAATAGTGGTTCTAAGAGAGGATATCTTCATCATCTTCCCAATATTAGAGGTCAAGCATCTAGTTTCTCACTATTAAGTGTAATGTTGGTTTTAGTATTTTTGTAAATGTTCTTATCAAGTTAAAGAGACTCCTTTTTTCCCTCTAGTTTCCTGAAGATTTTTCTTTTATCAATCTGCCATTATAATAAGTTACATTAATAGATTTTTCTAATGTTGAATCAGTCTTATATAAATAAATTCCAATTAATCATGTTGTATAATTGCTTTTATCCTTTGCTGGATTTGACTTAATATTTTGCTGAATATTTTTTTTTTCATCCATGGTCATGAAGGATGTAATTTTCCTTCCTAGTAATGTGTTTTCTAGGTTTATGATTAGAATAATCCTGGAGTCCTTGAATGAGTTATAAAGTATTCCCTCTGCTTTTATATTTTGGAAGGCACTGCAGAGAATTAATCTCTATTTTTTTCATTTCCCCTGTTGGATATATTTTGCCCTAAACCCACAGTTGTTGGTAGGTATGGGGTGGAAATGAATTTGAGGTTTGTAGGCTCATCTTATCTGTAGTGGGGCCCCAGTAAGAAACTTAACTTTACTAAGAACTATGTTGGCTCTGGGGTAGCCTGCTGATAGCTAATAATTGTTCAACATGCAACAAGCTTGAGGTCTAACTAGTGAATACATAGAATCAAAGAAAAGCCTTGAAACAATTATTGTAGCTATAAACCAAAGAAATAGTATCCATGTGCATAGTAGGTAATGAAATATTGATTATACATTGACTTTGCAAGCTCTCATGCAGATGCAAAGTACACCACCACCAACAAATTCTCTTAAAGCATAAACAACATGCTGTGTTCAGTGATTTTTGAAAACCAAGTAAAAATGCATATTTTTGATATATTTAAATAGCCCTTTAAAGTTAGCTATCTATTAGGATAAAAGAAACCACTACTTTATTTTACTTCATTTTCCATATCTGGGAAGTGAAGAGTGTAATCTTACAGTATTTTTAAGAGAATAAAATATAATAATTTAACTTATTAAGTTTTATTTACTTTTTAAAAGCATTTCAGTGAATACAAAATGAAGGAAACATATTCTTGCCTTCTTGTAGCTTGTGCTTTAGAAAATTTTATTGTGCTTATAAATATCATTAGGAAACAAATGTCAGTCGGGTAAATGATGCAAAGATAGTATCAGCCCAGAGCCACAGGATAGGGTTCAGTAAACTTTTTCTATCAAGCGCCAGATAATAAATATTTTAGTCTTTTCTGACAATAAATTCTTTTCTTTAACTACTCAGCTCTGCTTTTATAGCACAGGAACAGCCATAAGCAATAGGTATAGAAATGAGGATGGCTGTGTCCCTGCAAATCTGTTTGTAAACACAGGTGGCTGGCTGGATTTGGTCTGTGGATTGTAGTTTGTTATTCCCTGCTCTTAAAGTCTCAATGAAAAAGAAAAGATGTTGTAAAAACTAGTTTTTAATTATAAATCTCTGTTCAAACGTAAAGTTATTGTTCATTGTGTTTATTGAAGATACAGTCTTTTACTTAATGCTAATACACAACTAATAGTCCCTGGGTGATAAGCCAATGTATTGTCAGGGGCATCAGGGGAGAATGACAACAATGATTAAAGGTAACAAAGCACATTCATCCTTTTCTTAGAGGAAAGAGAAGAGGAACTAAATCCTCCATATTTCTTTTCCACTTTTCAAAGGGTTTTATCTTCCCAAGAGTTTAGCAAATTTTAAATACATCTTTGTCACCTCTCCCTGATGAACTTGGGGATTTAATTTAATTCCCAGCTTAATATAATTTGCTATCCCTTCCCACATTTCCAGCTTCCATTAATTGCACTTGAATCCTAAACCTTCCCAGTGCTAAGTCAGAGTCAGGAGTTTTGAAACCTTGGCAATTATAGCTCAGCCTGGTGAGTTTCCCCACGTTCTGCTTTTTTTCCCTCTTCTTTCTCACTCAGTGGTTTAAGCTCATTCAAGTCTGCCTCTGTTCAAAACTGAATTTCCATTTTTCAGTGTTCAGCAGGTAGGTCTTTTGTCTCTCATACATGGAGCTAAGTAGATTGCTTTTAGCTGCTCCATAGAACATTATATTTTGCCATCAGAAGACTAACCAGCTGCAGGTTTTGGAGCATGAAGGGTTTACTCACCAGAGTGCTCTCTATGGTAATCTTTCTCTACCACTCTACTTTCAAATGGGGCTCCTTGAACCACAAATCTGCTTGTTTTAACAGATTAGACATCTTGACAACTCTTTTCTGTAACATATGCAGAGTAGACGTGAAAAATGTTAGTAACTGATTTATCCCATAGTTGAAATCATTAGCACACAAGTGGTTTGAACTGGAGTTATGCATGTTTTTTACTAATTCATAATTGGTTAACATCATTTAATTGTTTCCGTCTCTTTGGATGCTGCTCATTTGAAAGTATGATTACTGCTGTTCCGAAACAACAAAAGCTTTGCAGGGAATTCATATGTGAACAGTAACAGAAACTTTCATTGCTGTATTAATTATCCCCATGCAGCTTTTCAGGATTCAATAAATCTTTTTATCTTGTTCCTTTTTAAGAAGGTCCATCTGTATGTATCTTTTATTTATTGCTTCTCACTTTATATCCTCTTCCAAGTTTTATTTTAAATATCAAATGTCCCTTAACTAATGAAGAATGAAAACCAGTAACCCATTTTATAACTATTTCGCTGCTGATTTTGCAGCAGTATCTACTGTTTATTTTAAGCACGTCATTACTGCCAGAATGCTAGGTGAAGTCCTGTGATCTGTATTTCATACCTTGACATTCCAATTCTACAAAGTAAATTTAATTTCTGCTCTCATATCGGTAACTGATTATAATCTCCTAATGAGTGGGAACCAGAACTATTTAATTTTCTATGTGCTGCTCTCAGATAGCAACAAGTTCAAGGATTCACCAAACACACATATATACTGCAGAATGATAAACAGGTTTTCAGCAAAATACCTAGTAGAGTGAAAAATTACCAATTTTATCCCATCTTAAATTTTAGGAGAAGAAAGTAATAGAATATGTTTGTACAGTTGTCTTGGTCCAGAGGAAAAATGAGTCTCTTTACTTCCACAGATTACAAATAATCATGTGGATATCACCCTAGTATAGGCATCATCTTGATAATAACATTTAAAAATCAATGTTCCACAAAGAACAATTACTTCTCTAGACTATATATACTGAACTTCACAACTGGAGACTCATAGCTAACAATATACTTAACTGTATGAAAGAATGAATGCTTTCCCCCATAGTTAGGAAATGACAGGGATGTCTGTTCTCACCACTTCTGTTCAACATTATATGCTAATTGTGTGCATAGACTACATTTTATTCAACCATTTGTCAATTTATGTAAATTTAGATTATTTTAACTTTTTTTGCTAAGATATTGTGTCCAAAATTTTGGATAGACCTATGTTTTTATTTCTTGTGTGTTATAGCTAGCAGTAGAATTGTGGGTCATATTGGTAAATCTATGTTTAACTCTTTGAGGAGCTATCAAGTTTTTTTCCAAAGTGGCTGTACCTTATTACATCCCTGTCAATAATGTAGGAGAGTTATAATTTCTCTATATCCTGGCCAACAGTTAATATCTTTCTTCTTTAATTATAGCCACTCGAGATGTGTGAAATGGAATCTCATTGTGGTTTATATTTGCATTTCCCTAATGGCTAATGATATTGCCATATTTTCGGGCACTTACTGGTCATATACATGCTTTCTTTGGAGAAGTGTCTTTGCACGTTTTTTAAATCTATTTTTAACTGGAATATTAATCTGTTTGTTATTTATTTGTGTGAGTGTTTACTTAAGTTATATTTTCTCATATATGCTGAAATCAACTTCCTTATCAGATATATGATTTGCAAATATTTTCTTTCAACTTGGGTTTGTCTTTTCACTTCCTTAATAGTATTATGTGCAGCAAAATAGTTTTAGCTGTATAAAGTTAAAATTATTTATTTTTTTTCTATTATCACTTTTGCTGTCATATATAAGAAACCATTTCCCATCTCAGGGAAATAAAGATTTATGCCTGTTTTCTTCTGAGTGTTGATAAATAAGTAAAAAACAATTTGAGTCAACTTATAGCAAATAGTTGAGGTGGAGAGTGCAAATGATTTCCTTACAGTAACTAAGTGAAAAGCAGATGTTAAGATTCATTTTTCTCTAAGGAGCAAAAAATAAATCGAGGAAAGGCCCAAGGGAAATTAAATAAAATTAAGACATAGAAATATAAATATATATTGGAAGAGAAATATCTCTACAAGTGCTAAATTTGATATTTAAAATAAGAGACAATAAAATTAAGGCTGTTTCATGAAAAGAAGATAATTTGCTTAATAATTCATTAATTAAAAATGTTACTTAATTTTGACAAAGAAACCTATTGACATATGCTATACTTAACAACTGGTCATTTGATACACACACTATGAATAATAATTTGTGGAAATGTGGAAATGGAACATAATAGTTAATTGATAAATACAAATAAAAATGATTTGAATGATTATTTTTCTGTGGAATATTCTTTTATAACATCGGTCAACCAAATTGACCAGTTGCTTCAGAATTTAGAACAAACCTGAAACCAACTAACAGAGCTGAGAAATATATTAAGTAATGTTATTTTTCTTGTTTTCTTCTTTTTACTTCTTGACTTAGGAAAAAGAAAACTTCTAATATGCTAGTTTAATTTAGCTCATTTTGCTATAATATAAGAGGCATGCAATAAATGCAACATATCATATACGATCAGAAAAGAAATGAGAATCAATTAGAGTTTCAGATATTTAGAGCCATCCCATTTGAGCTTTGCAAAAATTTCTACGTATACACAAAATAGTGCCACTATCACACAATTAGACAATATTTTAAATGGACATTTGAAAGGAAAAGGGAAAAAAGATACAGAAAGCTATTTTGAATCCCACAATGAAGTAAGTTGTCATGGTACAGTGCAAACTAATCAGAGCATATCCAATGCTATAAGGTTCCTACTATAAATAAACACAGATTTCTGCACATACTCGAAGTTGGTGGCCTTCTATCCAAATGACGGAGTGTGCTGAACTTCATGTTCACGTGTCTCCTGAATGTCACTATGTTTTAGAGGTTCAGGCATTTTCCTGTCAGGATTTCTAAGAAAGTAAGCACTTGTTTTCCTCTCCTCTATGGTCTCCAAATTATGTGTGCATATGTATATATCTCTTTGTCTATATGTATATAGACACACATATATACATACATATATACACACATACATATATATATGTAATTCACTAATTTTACTTTTAAGTTTTCCTATTATCTTGAACTTTAATAGTGATACAGCAGAAGATCCAATGGAAAAAAAAATGTAGTAAAATAGAATGAAGTCACAACAAAATGTTAAAGATCATTTCTGCTTAGAGGAAAACTTATTTTCTCATCTGGAACACAATTTGTAAATTGGTGACATCTAGGGCCAATCTATCCTCAGGTGTATTTCTTTTATTCTTTCCTTCTCTCCTCCTCCTCATTCTTTTTTGATGTGCAGAGGGGTTTAAAATATTTTTAATTGGGTACCAACATTTGAAAAACATGTTTCACATGCATTTTCGGGTTCCTGGCATCTTTTAAAAGATGGAAGGTCCGGAAAGAGGAACTTGAGTCCTGTAGACACTCATCAGCCAGCTAAATCTCAAAGAGCCCTTGAATGTGGTCTGAGGCCCTCCCACCTACTGACAGATCCCTCTTACCCACCCCTCTCATTTAGATTCCCTACCTGACCCTGCGAGCATTGGGGTTTGCATCTATTTTTTCAACCAAAATGAACTTTTGTTTTCTGTTTTTCAGCCAGTAATTTTCTCAGCATTCAATTAAAATAAATTACTGGCCTAGAAGCAGTCTGTTTCTGAGAAATGAAAAGAAATTTTTAATATTGCTTTCACACTTAATATGTAATTACCGAGTAAATTATTGCCAAGCTAGAGCCTCTTTAGGTCCCTGTGAGGAAGGAATGTAGAAAGTCGTTCTTGTTTTCATATGAATTTGTTGAAACAGGACCTCCATTTAACATAGTGGACGAAATGAGAAAAGCAATATGTACTTTTTGTTGCTCTGAGCAAGGATGACAACACTGTGAGAACAGGGGTGTAAACACCAGTAGGAGGTAATGAAAAACAAGACTGCTGCGATTACAGAGGCCCCTGGTATTTTATGATGGCCTAGAGCAACAACTAAAAAACTCTTGTAGTCATTGTATCTACAGGTTTCAGTATTCATTTTCCCTTATGAATTATTATTATTATTTTTTTAAGTATAAAAGCCTTTCTGCTTTTCCATGGATACTTTGAAATAGCTTGCCCAGAGTATGTGGCCTGACAAAGAGCAGTGATCCTGGCAGAAACATAAAACTAAAACCAAAATCCAAACATGCTTTTTAATGTAATCCCATTGCACCAGAATTGTAAGGCCTAAAGCTGGGAACTCAGTGTTTATGAACATATCTTTCACATTGAAAGGAAATCCTAGGTCCCAGGAAGATCTTTGAAAGGTATAAAAGGTATAAAATTTAAAGACCCTAAGCTCTCTTCAGAAACTTTACAACATAATCTTTTTTCAAAGTTTTGATCTGAAATAGGTAAACTCTTAAGGTAGAAATTTTGTTGAAACTAAAAAGGCAAGCAAGATGAAATGCACATAGATACTCATTGAACATCATGACAACTGTAACTCACTCACCTACCTTCATTCCTAAAACCCCAGACACACACACAGCTGCGGGCAGAGCCGTGCATACGACTGTTGTGATGTGAACATGTATCATGGAGCAAGATGGTCTTAGACAAGCACACAAGTGAAGCTCAAGGCAGGGTGATAAGAATTGCCTTGAAAACATTTTTGTCTCTCTTGGTATTATAAACTTCGCTTATAGCTTTGCTTGTTGTATTGTTCTGTCATTTAACTTCTAGACTTCCAAAAATTCCCTTATTAAATCAATATAATGATAATAAAAACTTTTCATGTGAGCTGAAACTTTAAAAGAACACAAACAATTAATATAGAAACCTTACACAATCAAGGGCATGAATAAAAGAAATAGCCTGAAACTATCAGAATATTGTCCATTTGGCTAAAACCTCAAATGACTAATGCCTACCCTTGTCATCTCAATCAAAAATAGAGTGTTTAAATTCATCACCCAAGCACAAAGATTGATAAAGAAATAATAGGCTTATTGTTGGGAAAAATAATAAGAGATAAGAGAAGAGGAAAAAAACCTCACTCAATTCTTTCTTACTTTTGTCTAACAATCACACCTTCAATTTTTTGACCAGATTAAATCAAATACAGAAAGCAAAATTCAGGTTAATTTACACAGAAAGTTGAATATAATTTCAGAATCACTCACTGGAATTTATCATGGAGAAAGATGAAATATGAGAACAGTGTCAGAAGACTGAAAATGGACAAATATCTGAATCCAAAAAGGCTAAAGTGAAAATCCAGACACAAATATTTAATATCAACTGGTTGATAAACAGCATTTGAAAAAGTATATAGTGATTATTAGTCATAAGTACATATATACCTAAATCTAAGACATAATAGAAAATCTCAAAGTTGGTAATTTCAGTTAAGCAACTTAAGTTTTCTCTTTAAGAGAAGACTAATAGTTTGATATTTCAGGAAAAGAAATTGAGAACAATTGATTCACAGATTCGACAAAATCTCCTATGAATTCCTAGAAGAAACTATACAATATAATCCTATTATATGATATTGGTATAAGGATAACACCAAGTTTTCTCATAAGAAAAAATAATTGCCATGGAAAACTGAAAACAATATTGAGTGAATCTAATGTCTATAAAATATAGTACAAACTATTGTCAATAAAAAAAAGTAAGTTTGAGATTGTAAAGTAATAAAGCATATACGACAGTGTAAGTAAAATTGAGATTTGGCACAATTCTATAATAGGGAATAATTCAAGCAGGAATGGTACTCTATTCCAAGGATTCAGATATGTTAGGAAGAAAGCCAGAGAAACAACACGTGTTCAGAAAATGTCCTTCAGAAAATGCACAAATATGAATCTGAACCATTCTTGGGAAATTCTGTGCAAGAAGAGGAGGGACAGCAGACAACAAAAATGTGTTCAAGACAACCTCGTCAAAGAGAGGAGAAAGATGGCAGAGACTGATGCAGGCACACCTGCTGATGTAGAGCCCGGAGGGGTTCATGTCTGTGACAGGTGTGAACATGTTTGTTTAGTTAAAAATAAAGCATTCAAAAAGTCATTTTTCTCCTCTCATAAAAAATGTCACAAGGGGAACTGTTACCCCAGATTTCACTTCTACAAACATGGAAAAAGCAGTTGGTTTAGTTGAAATGACAGAAAGAACCTAGGGGAAAATGTAGTCACTTCAAAGTGCAGGAGACCTACTCTGCGTCTAATGCCACTTGGGGATTTTTAAAAAATTATCATGGATGTAATAGTATATTTCTGCTTGACCTCATTTTATGTCTATAGTAAAGTATTTTCAGCCTGTTAAAAAAATACATCCTAGGTACTTACTTATAATGAATAAAACTCAATGCTTTTTAAGCAAATACATTTTTGCTTTTCACAAAACTTGCCCCTATGTCAAGATTCATTGAAAGAAAAAGAAACTATTTTTTTAAATTCTAAAGAAAGTAAGGGTCTTTGCTGTGGTGTGTTTAGAAAGAAGTAGCCTACCTCAGTTGTACTGGTTACAGTAGTAGTAACTGCTATAGAACTAATAAATTCCAAAATACAAAGTAAAAGCATATTTCTTGTTTATGAAAAGTTAAGTCCTTAGTGGTTGAGGTTGGGCAGGTTATTGATAGTGGGGGGAGAAAACTCTGCTCCATACAGTTATTTGAGACCCCCAGGCTGATGTAGTTTCTGTTATCTTCATCAGGTGGTTCCAGAGATTGCTCTGAGAATCGAGGCATGAAGGATTATATGTGAGTTTTAGGCGGACTAGTTCTGGAAGTGATATATTTCCTTCATGCAAAAATTACATGGATGTAGTGGGAAACTGGATTTGCAAACACTCTGGAAAATTAGTGACCAACAATATCTCTAAACCACACAGATGGGTCTGAGAATTGGTGGAAACCATTTTTCTAGGCTATCCTTTCATGGAGTTATTTTGATATAGATCGTTTAAAATTTGTATTGTAACGATAGTGATTGCTTTCATGGCATTTATCACTGATTATTCTCTAAAAGTGAAAGTCGACTAATGTTTGAGCTATCCATTGAGAAACACTAAATGTTAATATTTATGATGGGGAATATTGTTTTTGATGCTTGCATCAAAGACATTAAAAATCATTAAAACAGCTCTTGCTATCAACAATGTCAAATATTTTAAATATTATCTCAACAAATTACAGAATTTTAGAACTAGAAGAAATCTTGGAGAACATCGTGGCCAGTATCATTTTCTAACAAATAGGATTATATGTTGTATATTATGCAGCTCAGTTACAAATTTATCATTGATTACAGAAATATATGAAACCAATCTTTTTCCTGTACCCAAATGAAACCCACATAATTAGCTAAGCACTTAGCCACGTTAACTGCTGCAAACTCCAAAACTATTAGACAGCTCCTGACTCTGACACTGTGAAATGTGGAAAGGGACGATGATAATTTTGCAGCTTGTCCTATATGCCCGTGATATTTGATTTATGTGCTATACCTGCCTTCTATGATGCTTTCTGAATTAATAAATCTGAGTAAAAGAATAGGGGCCCATAACTCATAAAGGATGAGATGGGCTAAAGCCTGAGGCTGAGCACGTACTGGGTAGTTGGAGCTCTGTTTCTTCATGAATGCCCATGGGTATCGAAGTCGCTAAAGGTTAGACATTCATCACAAAGGGTCCCAGTCAGGAGACAAGGCAAGGTTCCAAGATTAATAAAAGTTTTTGTCTTCAAACTTGTGTATTGTCCACGTTAAATTTTTTTTTGTTTTTTGCTTTTTTTACTAAGGTAAACTTGAGGCAGCCTAATGTTCTACTAACTCATATATCTACATCACATACAGCTGTTTATCAGTGCCTACTATGTGCAGGGTGTTGCCCAATATAGGATCTATGGGAAGAGGAAAAGTTATAAGTCAGAGTATCAGCTTTCAAATTTATCATCTAGTAAAAGGTCTGACAGAGTTCATGGGACATAATGACAGCATGTAGACAGCATGAGAAGGACTATAAGGATATAAATGCCCAGTAGTATAGAAATCAAGAAGAGGAAGAGTTCCCCATGAATGAGATACTGAAGGATCATGCCATGTAAGACAATCAATGTGCACAGAGGGGGGCTGACAATTAAGTTCATGAACTCATCTTAGAAAAAGTGCTGCATACCTATTGAATTATCACTATGGTTACCTTTGAAGTACTCCCTTTGGGAAGCTATGCACTGAGACAGTGCCTAGTTCACCTTTCAAAGTAATCTGGAAGTCTTCCTAGAATGATCTTCATAGCTGTCATTGTATGGCACACAAACACCCCCAAACAATAATGAACACCACTCAGCAAGATACCACCAAATGTTCACATGAACGCAGCTGTGAGGCACTGACATACCAAGGGTTGTGAAATCTTACCAAGTTGTTTGTACAGTGCTGCCAACTTAAGTGTGTAGTGGCAACTTTGTGAATTTAATCATCAGAGTCATATTATTAGGTCATTTCAAAAGTTTTGTCCGTTTTTATGAGTCTACTTTAAACTGTAATATCTCAGTGAATATTTATTTAATTTAATCGAAATAAGTGCCATTTGAATGAGTGCACTTTTGCCAATGTAACACAAGTTGATTAATTCCGTCAGCATAAAAATTGGGTGCTGGGGATTCGATGAAATCAATGAAGGCCGTTTTTGCTAGGTCCTGATTGGCAAAGTTTCTACCGGTGAGAAAGTTATCGAAGTGCTTGAAAAGATGGTAGTCGGTTGGCGAGAGGTCTGGGGAGTATAGTGGTTGGGGCAGAACTTCGACGCTCAATTCCTTTCATTTTTGGACGGTGATTTGTGAGACATGTGGCCAAGCGTTGTTGTGGAGCAGGATCAGACCTTTTCTGTTGACCAGTGCTGGCTGCTGCTGACGCAATTTTCAGTACATTTCTCAGAGAACTGTGCAAACCACCCCCAGCCCTGTTGCTGAATCCGGGTGTGTCACACACCGGAGCTGCTTCCACAATCAGAATCCCCTAACTACAGCAGCCTCAGAGGAACTACACAGGGTCACTCCCTACAAAGATCCAGCAA
>CAUYPK010158198.1:0-11005 GCA_963574355.1 Loris lydekkerianus
TTTGAGGTTGCTGTGAGCTGTGATGCCACAGCACTCTACCAAGGGTGACATAGTGAGACTCTGTCTAAAAAAAAAAAAAATATATATATATACATATATAAAATAAAGCAATATTATACACAAGGTAGTATTTTTACTTCTCTGACTCTGCCGTTAAGTATACTATCTAAAATAATGATTCCTCACTTGCAAAAGACTATCCTATCACCCTATTTCTTTGTCTTTAATAAATATTATTAATAATTTTTCTTACTTTTTGGTTTGTTGTCTATTATCTTTTTTTCTCCACTAGAACATAAGCCTTTTCCACTATAGCATTCTCAGAGGTAAGAGCAATGATTGCTTTACTCAAGAAATGATTGAATACTCAATGAATGACTCATGGAACCTGTGCTAGGGATGCAAGTATTACATAATGAATAATACGGCCAGCGCCTGTGGCTCAAAGGAGTAGAGCGCCAGCCCCCTATACCAAAGGTGGTGGGTTCAAACCCAGCCCCAGCCAAAAACTGCAAAAAAACAAACAAACTAAAGAATACAAAGTTCTTCACCGCAAGAAGTATGTTGCTCAGTAGGAAGGACATGCATACCAAAAAAAAAAGTGCAATCAGAAAGTATTGTGGATGTTACAATGGATGAAATAAGTAGAAAATGAAGACACAGGAAGATCTGTGGAAACATAGGGAAAGAAAAAAAAGGAAAGGCTTCATAGCTGAACATTTCCTGAGAACTTTCTATTGCCAAATCCTTGGCAAGAATTGGTGATTCAAAGACAAGTAACACGTACAATCTAGAAGAGGACAAGACATGGAAACAGATACATTCCTTAAAAGATTCTAAGTTCTATAATAATAACAACCTGTTGACAGTGCCGTAACAACAGAGCAATTTGACCCAGTGCAAGAGCAGTTTTCTAGGAATGACACCTGAACTGAATCTTACAGAATGTAAGAAATAGGTAGCCAAAAGGGATTGGGTCTTAAATCTGGCTATGATTCATCCATGAAAATAAACAAAACTTTCTCTGCCCACAGCACCCTCCAGGTTATAATTGACCTTCATTTTACCATTTACAGCCAAGTATTTTTAAAATAAAAATTCCCACTTCCTTACAACTCCTATTTCCAAGGTCATTAATAACTTCCTCAACACCAAATCCATAGGTCACTATTGACTTTTTCCCCCTCTCATGTCTTGGCGTCTGCAACCTAAATTCACTTGGTTTTCTTCCTATTTCTCTGTCCATACTGTCATTCCTTTGTAAATCCTTCCTCCTTAGCACATCTATATGCATTTGTATATTTATATGTTATATATGTATACATATTAAATAAGAATTACTAGGTAATTGCACCAGGAGTATTTGTACCAGGAGTAATTAAATTTTTTTTCAATGTTTCTGGAACTATAAGACCTGCTTTATTTCTGGAGTATTTATAAACTACTTGTTTATTGTGCTCTTTTGGAGTTTTGCCAGATTTTAGTATTAGGTTTATGTTACTTATAAGTGGTTCACTCCAATTCAACAAGTATCCTTTGGACACCAGATATGTGTGAAAGACCGGGTGGGTCACCAAGGGAGTGGATAAAAAGCTATTTGAAATAGGAATGAATCCTTACTCTGAGGTTTAAAAATCTATAATGAAATATAATCAGGGCTGAGATGCAACCAGTATACAGGGTGTCCATCAAGTTCGTGTACAATTTACTATGTGAAACTATTTTAAATTGCACACAAACTTCATGGCCACTCTGTATAACATTGACTAAACTGTGTATAATAGGTATCTGCTTTGATTTGATATAAATCTAACCGGATCTGTGAACTTTGAAAAGTTATTTATTATATTGGTGGGATTTTAATGTTCTCACTTGAAAAATGGAAATCATACAGAATTGCAGTAAGGAAGAAATAAGATAATACTGTAAGAAGTTAATAACATAATAAATGGAAAGACATATCAATTAAACATGCATATACCAGGCCATACTATACTTGATCTTAGCTAAAAGGCCGAGAAGTGATATATACCCAGCGATAAAGCAAGACTCAACAAGTCTTATAAAATAACACCCTAAAAAAAATCTTACATGCTTAGGGAAATTTAAAATCACTTTGTAAATAACTCATTCATTAAAGAAAAAGTCAATGGAAATTAGAAAATTTATAAAACTAAACAATAATAACAGCACCATGTGTAAATACTTGCAGCAACACAACCGGAGGGACTTAAGGGAAATATATAGCTCTAAATACATTATATTAGAAAACAGTCTTGGAAAATAATGAGCTTAGCATTCAAATTAAAAGTTGAAAAAGACCAGCAAAATAAACCCAAAGAAAGTAGAGAAAGGAAACAATAAAGAAGAGAAATTAATGAAATGAAAATTAAGATTCTTGGTAAGGAATAAGAAGACTGGCAAATCTCTAATAAGACTAACCAAATAAAAAAAAAGAAGGCATAAATAAACAACATTAAAAATGAAAAAAGAGCATAATTACAAATAAAACAGGGGAAAAAAATACTTGCTAATATATTTTAAAACTTACATAAAATGATATATACCTAAAAAGTGACTTACAAAAAGTGACTCAAGAAGTAATAGAAAACATAAATGAACACGTATCCATTAATTGAATCAGCAGTTACAAAATTTCCCCCAAAGAAAACAGCAGGCCCCAATAACTTTACAATTTCTACTGTATACCCATGATTCAAGTATTTCTTATCTTATGCAAGCTCTTCCAGAGAACAGAAAGAGATTGCTGCGTGGCTGTCCAAATACATTTTCCTCTTCTTCCCAGGCAAAAAGCTAGACTACATGTCCTAGCTTCCCATACCATTAGGTGAAGCCATGCGACTGAGTTCTAACCAATGGAATTTGAGTGGAAGTGATGTCATAAAAACCTCCCAAGCACTTTTCTCCATGCTCTTCCTCCCTTTAGGCTCACTGGAATGGAGATGTTCCCCAGGGAAACCTAGGAAGCCATGTGTTGATAACACCACCTTCAATCAATTCATCTAATCAATATCTACAGAACATTCAACCCAACAAGAGCGAAACATATATTCTTTTCAAGTGTACATGGTACATTCTCTAATATAAAGAAATTTGAAAATTATTATAACTTCTAAATAATACATTTACTTCTCAGTATATCTGTAGGCAAAAAGAGAGAGTCTTAAGGGAAAATAGAAAATATTTTCAACAGATATGATGAAAACACATTATCTCAGGATTTGTGTAATGTCACTAAAACAATACTTAGGGAATATAATGTACCATTTTTTTCAAAAGAAGGTAAACCTATCTTTTAACCCTTTCACTTTAGATAAGTCCCACTGGATCTGTGAAAGTTATTTATTAGGTTGGTTGAATTTCAATGTTCTCATTTGAAAAATGGGAAACATACTATTTATCTTATAGAACTGCAGTAAACAATAAATAATGTTGGGTGGCACCTGTGGCTCAGTGGGTAGGGCACTGGCCCCATACACCAAGGGTGGTGGGTTCGAACCTGGCCCCGGCCAAACTGCAACAAAAAGTAGCTGGGTGTTTTGGCAGGCATCTGTACTCCCAGGTACTCGGGAGGCTGAAGCAAGAGAGTTGCCTAAGCCCAGGAGTTGGAGGTTGCCGTGAGCTGTGATGCCACAACACTCTACCAAGGGTGATAAAGTGAAACGCTGTCTCTAAAAAAAAAAAAAAAAGAATAAATAATGCTGTAAGAAAGTAATAACATAGTAGACATATCAACTAAACACGCATATACCAGGCCACAAAGAAGATTCAAGAAGTTTAATGCTTACTGGCATTTGTTACTAGGTCCATTACTATATTATGTATTTCATTAAAATGTTATTTCATTTTTTTTTAGCTTACATGGGTAGTCAGGGAGGCTTTATAAACAATATTTCTTTGACAACTTCTCCTTTGCTTATTTTTAAAATAATTCACATCTAATGAATTATGTAGCTCTTCAGTCTTCTCTTTCTTCTATACTTTATTGTGGGTGTTCTAAACTTTCACTTTTTTTTTTTTTTTTTAATACAGAGTCTCACTATGTCACCCTTGGTAGAGTGCTGTTGCATCACAGCTCACAGCAACCTCAAACTCCTGGACTTAAGTGATTCTCTTGCCTCAGCCTCCAGTAGCTGGGACTACAGGCATCTACCACAATGCCTGGCTATTTTTTGGTTGTATTTGTCATTGTTGTTTGGCAGGCCCAGGCTGGGTTCAAACCTGCCAGCCCTGGTGTATGTGGCTGGCATCCTAACACTGAGCTACAGGCACCAAGCCCAATTCTTTTAATTTTGTTGAGGTTTTATTTGTGTTCTAGGATATGGTCTAGTTTGGAGTATGTTCCATGGGCTGACAAGAAGAATGTATATTCCTAATCTTTGGGATGGTGTGTTCTGCATATGTTTATTAAGCCCATTTGTTCTAGGATCACATTAAGTTCCTTATATCTTTGTTTAGTTTCTGTTTAGATAATCTGTCCAGTTCTGGCAGAGGAGTATTAAAGTCCCTAGCTATTATGGTGTTATAAGAGATCATATTGCTTAGACCAATCAAGGTCTGTTTCATAAATCTGGAACCATTTAAGTTGGGTGCATAAATATTTAGAATTGAAATGTCCTCTTGTATTGTTCTTTTGACCAATGTGAAGTGACCATCTTGGCTTTTCTCAACATTAGTTGCTTTAAATCCATTTATATATGAAAATAAGACAGCAACCCCTCCTATCTTCTGATTTCCATTTGCCTGAAGTATTGTTTTCCAATTCTTTACCCTGAGTCTTGTTTTGTCTTTCAAGGTTAGGTGTGTTTCCTAGAGACAGCATGTGGATGGCTTGTGCTTTTTTATCCAATTGACCAGCCTGTGCCTCTTCAGTGGGGAATTCAAGCCATTAACATTTATTGAGAGAATTGATAAGTGTGACGGAGTTCTATTCATCTTATTTTGTGAAAGCCTTTTGCTTAGTTTTATACTTTGCACCATTGTGAAAGCTGAGTTTTATCCTTTAGTTTGCTGGTGTTTACTTTGCTGGTGGTCTGTTGTGATGTTCAGTGTGGCGAATAGGTTTAAGTATTTTCTGTAGAGCTGATCTTGTGGCAAATTTCCTTAATGTTTGCATGTCAGTAAAAGATTTGATTTCTCCATCGATTTTCTTAGTTTAGTAGGATACAGAATTCTAGGCTGAAAATTATTTTGTTTAAGGTTAAAGGTAGCTGACCATTCTCTTCTGGCTTGTAAAGTTTCCACTGAGTAGCCTGCCTATTACCCTGATGGCTCTGTCTATAGGTCAATTGGTATCAATTCCTGGCTACTTACAGAATTTTCTCTTTTGTCTTAATTTTGGACAGGTTCATTATAATGTGTCTTGAAGATGCTTTATTTATGTTGATAACCCAGAGTTCAATATCCCTCTAAAAGGAGTGTTTGGAATCTTTAGTGATACTTGGGATGTTTTCATTTATGATACCCACTAGAAGGGCTGTCATTCTTTTGGGACATTTTTCTTCCCCTTCAGGAATACCCATAACTCATATATTTGAATACTTCATGAAGTCCCATAATTCTCTGAGCAAATGTTCTGATTCCTCTCTCTTCTCTTCTGCCTCTTTAAGCTTGGGTTAGCTCAAGAGCTTTTTATTCCCTAGCTCTGAGATTCTTTCTTCTATTGGTCTAATCTATTATTGATACCTTCTACTGCATCTTTAAATTTTCTGATCGATTCCTTTAAGTGCTTCAGCTCCACCATATCCTTTCTATATTCTTCATATATTTTGTCCCCTTCCTGGTTCTGTTTTTCCACTTTCTTGTCAATTTCCTTTATTGTTTTTCCTATCCATATTTTAAATTTCCATTTTGTCATTTCCATTAATTTTTTTTTTTTTAATAGAGACAGAGTCTCACTTTATGGCCCTTTGGTAGAGTGCCATGGTGTCACAGCTCACAGCAACCTCCAGCTCTTGGGCTTAGGTGATTCTCTTGCCTCAGCCTCCCAAGTAGCTGGGACTACAGGCGCCCGCCACAACGCCCGGCTATTTTTTTGTTGCAGTTTGGCCGGGGCTGGGTTTGAACCCGCCACCGTTGGCATATGGGGCCAGCGCCCTACTCACTGAGCCACAGGCACCACCCTCCATTAATTCTTTATAGATGGAATCCTTTGCAGTAGCTACCTCATGATTCATTTGTGGGTATTGCTCTGTTCTGATTTTACATGTCGCCAGATTTTTTTTCTTGGTTCATCTTCATATGTGTTTTCTTCTTGTTCACTTCCTTCCCCTACTTTTTCCTTCTCACTACCTCTTTCAGTTTAAATTACCTTGTCTCAGAGCTTAGGTATTGAAGTGGCCTTTTGGTATAAGGCCAAAAGGAAGGTAAGGGTAAAGAACAAGAAAGGAGAAAGAAAAGAAAAGAGAGGGGGGAGTGGAAGGAAATAATTGAATAAAAGGAGATAAAGGATAGTAAGAGAAAGAGAATGACAGGAGAAATGATGGTGTTTAGCAGGTATTTAATCACGCCACAGCTCTAGGACTTTGGGGAGCCAAGCTGAGTGAGTCCCTCAAAGTCAGGAGTTCAAGGCCTGGACAAAAGCAAGACCCCACCTATGCAAAATATAGAAAGAAATCAGCAGTATGTCACAGTGGGGACCTACCAATACCTTCTTTCAGAGGCCAAAGCTTCAAGGACATCCTAGACTATGAGCTTGAGCTTGTGGCCTCCTTGAGCCAGACCAATGCTGTGACCTCCCTGAGCCTTCAGAGAAGAGAAAAAAGGAAAAAAAAAAAAATAAATAAATAAAGATAGATAAAGAAAATTAAGAATACATTTATATAAGATAAGAAAGGGGGGAAAGATATTTTAGCTGTTGTATGAAAAATTTATGTGAGAAAGATGAGAAAAATAGAAAAATCTCTACCAAAAGAGAGAAAAAGGAGATAAACAAAAAAGAAAGAATAAAAGGGACTGAAAAATCGTAACAAAAATGGAAGATCCCTTGCTACTGAGAAAAGTAAAAATGAAAAAATTAAAATATAAACAAACAAACTAAACTAAACAAGAAATAACTACAACAACAACAGAAGAGAAAGAAAAACTGAGGAAAAATTTTTAAAAAGAAGAAAAAAACGTAAAACACTATGTGTGTGTTTATTGCCATATATTGCCTGGACACTAAGAGGTGCTCTGGTGTTAGATGAGAACACAGGCTGAATTTACTGTATATATTGGGGGTCAGAAGTTAGTCTCTAGTTGCAAAGGAGATCGAGTCTTATCTTCCTGACTCCTTTGCCCTCAATCTGGACCTGTTTGCTTTGTCAGCATTCAGTCCCCACAGGACTGGTGTCCCAAAGCTCTCACCAGACTTCCCAGGAGTCCCATTAAACACTATCCCCTGACAAAATTCAGTCCACGCCGAGGGTTGTGGGGGACCACTCAGCTTGAGCTCAGCAGGTGCATCAGTGCTAGACATGCACTAGAACCCTGCAGACTGTTCCTCCTACATGAGTGGCCTTCCCACAATGGTAGCACCCCACCAGCAACCAAGCCAATGGGAGAACCACACCATCCGGTTCAACTCTAGCCACCAGATCCTGTTTGAGTTTATTTGCTGCTCCAGTGAGGAGCCCAGTACAAATTTAAAAAACTGCAGGACAGCCCTTTCCTATCCCTAGTCCTCTTCAAGTGAGCCAGCTGACAGGCTGTCCTCTACCTGTACCAAGCACCTGCCTTCTGTGTCAGTTTTCCTCAGCTCTAGACCTCCTTGTTGGCTCTTCAAGTCTCCCACTGCTTCACCATGCCCTGGAGTTATGTTTCTGGGCGCTCCAGCCAGAGGCGTCTGAAGTCCACTTTCCCATCTCACTGTAAGTATGTGGTAAGGAAATGTCTTTAGTCTGCCATCTTGCTTCACCCAGCTGTTTTTACTTTAGATACCAGTCTCCTTTGGAAGACATTCCTTTAACTTATCAATTTAAACATTAGATAGACAAGTTCTTTTTTCTTTTCTTGCATCTTGGTAATCACATTTATTGGAAGTGCTGGAGAAAAATAAAAATGACATTCTGCAAATTTCAGGAGTAGAAGAATCCTTGGGTCATTTCTTAATATCAAAATGTATGTAGTTTTCTCTTTTGAATGTCTTGCACATCTTGCACATTTAAAGAGGCAGTTGTACCAAGTCTCCTTCAGGATAAATTCTTTGTTTCAGCCAACTCTCAATGGAGGGACAATCAGGATAACACCAACTCTCTGAACAAAGGACACTGGAATATTCTGTTTCATTGATTTACATATCTCTTTATTTATTTCCTCATCAATTTCTATAGTAGTCGCAGTTGCTTCTGTATCTCCCAATATCATATTTAAATGTTGATCACAAACGTGTAATCTGCCTCAAAGCTCTGGGTCTGGTTATTTTCACATAAATTCGCTCATCCAGGCTGAGACTGATAAGATCCTGGGGCTCTGTGGGTAGTTTGTTACTGGTCCACATTGTCTGTCATGTTTCAAACTTCATAGACAACTTCTGGTTGTTTTGTGTCACCTTTCATGTGGCTTTCGCAATGTATTATTTTGGAGGTGTGGGTGAAATTCTTTCAAAATGTATTGAAGTTTCCATCATGTGACCATATTTAAATCTCACTTCCTTTGCCACTTGGGAGTACTAATTTAAATGAACATAGGACTTCTAGCTTTTTATTAATAAATTCTAAAACTGCTGCTTTACTTTTGCTTTTTAAAATAAATTGAATAACTGTTCCAATCTCTGTTATTTACTTTATTCCAAAAATTAGTTGAGTTACCTTAAATATTCTCATTTTATTACAATCAAATCTACATTTTCTGTAACTTGACTCTTTTGAACTTTGAACTTTCATTGATTTTTGTTCAACAGAGGTTAGGAAGAGTGAAGAACTTTTACTTTCCTTTTTTGGACAAACTTTGGTACATTATTTTCTTGAGAATATTTGCAAAGTATTTCAACCTTTTACTAAATTATTTAAAGATCATAATCTCCCCTGACATGCTTTAAATAAAATACCATGGGTTTTTTTGTTTTTTTTTTTTTTTAGACAGAGTCTCACTATGTCACCCTCAGTAGAGTGCCTTGGTGTCACAGCTCACAGCAACCTCAAACTCTTGGGCTTAAGTGATTGTCTTGCCTCAGCCTCCCAAGTAGCTGGGACTACAGGCACCTGCCACAACACTCAGCTATTTTTTTTTTGAATTGTTGTTTGGCAGGCCTGGGTTGGGTTTGGACCCGCAAGCTCTGGTGTATGGGTGTATACGGCTGGCACCCTAGCTGCTGAACTATAGGCACTGAGCCAATACCATGGGATTTTAGTCCCTTTATTTTCCTGAACACGTAAAACAGTTTTGAATACAGTGAGGTGGGTTGGAGGTTATGGTGAGTAGGGGGAGAAAGGTTACAGCTAACATTTATTGATTTTTTTGAGTACTGGGCACTATGTGGAGGAGGACTTTATATACACTTTTTACTAGCTTTTATTGGCCCTGAGTTCTTAACTATGCTTCCCAAATAAAGTTCTTTGTACTCCAATCCTGGTCTTAGGGTCTTAGTTGTGAGGAACCCAATTTAAAATAAATTGCTGCTGGGCACGGTGGCTCATGCCTGTAATCCTAGCACTCTGGGGCTGAGGCGGGTGGTTTGCCTGAGCTCATGAGTTCTAGACCAGCCTGAGCCAGAGCCAGACCCTGTCTCTAAAAATAGCCCAGCGTTGTAGTGGGCTCCTGTAGTCCCAGCTACTTGGGAGGCTGAGGCAAGAGAATTGCTTAAGCCCAAGAGTTTGAGGTTGCTGTGAGCTGTGATGTCACAGCATGACAAAGTGAGACTCTGTCTCAAAAATAAATAAATACGAAATTCCTTAAAGTAATATCCAACTAACAGTGAGTTTTGGTTTATATGACTCTACACAGTCCATATTCTATTTATTAATATACAGTATTACCTCCTAGCTTATTTTGAACTTTCTTCAAATTATTAGGCATATAACTTAGACTCATAATTAAATTTATAAGGGGCATGAACTTACTTAGGGAAGGGTGAGGATACAGAAATTCAAAAGTAGAATAAACTAATTTTGAGTACATATTTTGGACAGTGACCAAAATGAGTAACATTTTGAAAAACATTTGATAGAACATACTAATAGGAAATATATGCAAGTAGAATTGGTTGCTTTTAATTTGTTCCATGCCTTATTGTTTTGTTAAGGTTTAGCATGTCTTCATTTTGGAATAAGTTAGCCACAGATATTACTCTGTGGTCCATTACAACCTCTGCAAAAGTAAGGTCAGACATAAAGGAAAGGTACCTGACTTTTTCCTTAATTAGCACGTGGTAGAAATTTGTTTCTGTCTGGAAAGTGTACAGATGTAAGGAAGAGGGAAAAGATTATCTCACTGTAGTACAAAGACCGGAATGGGGCAATTTCTTTAGTTTTATAGTTAGCACTTTCTTCCTTCTTGTAAGAAGATTCAAGCCCTTCCCTTACAATCAAGGCAGGGAGCCTTTCATCCTGAGCCACAGGCGTCAAGTTCAGCATGGGCTGTTAGAGGAAGTCCAGATTAGAGAGGGAAGCCGTTGACTCCAAAGATGGATGGAGCTGGAACATATTCTTCTTAGTAAAATATCTCAAGAATGGAAGAAAAAGTATCCAATGTACTCAGCCTTACTATGAAACTAATTTATGGCTTTCACATGAAAGCTATAACCCAGTTTTAACCCAAGAATAGGGGGAAGGGGGAAAGGGAGGGGAGGGAGGGGGGAGGTGGGGGGAGGGAGGGTGATTAGTGGGATTACACCTGCGGTGCATCTTACAAGGGTATATGTGAAACTTAGTAAATGTAGAATGTAAACGTTCTAACACAATAACTAAGAAAATGCCAGGAAGGCTATGTTAACCAGTGTGATGAAAATGTGTCAAACAGTCTATAAAACCAGTGTATGGTGCCCTATGATCGCATTAATGTACAC